>CM077506.1:20073661-20354552 GCA_039654745.1 Houttuynia cordata
GATATGTCTGCTTTAACGAGATTGTGATATACAATATGAAGGCACAAGCTTGTTTATATCTGTGCTTGAGCTGAGTCCAAACCTTCGGTTGGCATGTCCAATCATTCCAATAATTAAACAGGAGGATAAACCAAAATGTACAGGCAATTGGATTAAGTACCCACATTTTGTTGGCACAAAATTAAGTACCCTAATTACAGCAGGATAAAGCTTGTCTTTTCTATCCTAAGTATACCAGCATATCTCGTACTTCCTCCGTCCCACGTAGACAATCCGATTTTTTTTTTCAAAACAAACTAAAATTAGTTTATTTTGAAAATCATATGGTACTATTAAAGTGGGACTGATGGAGCATATCTTTTCATAAAACCGTGGCTGTTTTTTCAGTCTTCACTGGCTACAAATGCTTCTTCTTCATCTCACATCTGCCTGTGTAGCCCCTTCAGGGGTCCTTCATTGGCCAAATAAAAAAAAACTTACATATGCCTGTGAGTTGTTGTTTCTTATTTTTTCTTTTCTTTCATAACAAATAAAAATTGATGTCTAAAAGTCCTGAGGCATGGCTAGTAGGCTAAGCATGATGCTCACTAGTTTCTTTTATCGGTGAATTCACTAATTTAATAGCTATGATGTCTCTTCAATCTTCATGCATGTAAACTCCAAATGATGATTGGACATGACAAACGACAAGTTTGTGTGACGAAGTTTGATGTTTCCCATTGACTAGAATATTAAGCTTTTAGGAGTATTATATTCCAAAGTTAAGCTGAAAAAAATTTCAATCCATAATTATAGCTGCTAGTAGGTAGAATGAATTGATCACGGGTCATGATCCACCTAGATGATTGATATTTCTTATTTTTCATAATAACTTAACATTTATCATAGCTATCATCGTCTAAACCCAACTTTTGTACTGTATTTCAAGCTCTTTTTCAAAAAAAAAAGAAAAAATAAAAGATGTGATGAAGTGTGAGCCGGATAGACCAATTCGGACAACCAAACAAACTCTGATTTTGTTTGTCTCTTAATCTATATTTTCAATTTGGAAGTGGGTGGCCTTGTGACTCTAATCCTGAAAGTTGCTTCATTTGCAGTGAACTTTTTGGCATCTGTTGGAACCTGACGGGATTTTTGCTGATGGAAAATGTGGTTTCTAGTTTTCAACCTTCTTGTTTATCGTCCTCTGCTATACACAAGATAAGTTTGGAACAAAAGAGTCCTAACTGCTTGCCAGTGTGGCTGTGTTGGAAGGGAGCCAACTCAGAACCAAACTGGTAATAAGGACAGGCCGAATAGGCCATGAGCAACGAAAGCTACTTATACACCGGACATTATGCGCTTAAACATTCTTAAAATTTAAATCTGTCAAACAAATAAGCAGGTGTGGATAGTTGTTATCCCAGTTGGAGTAGCTGGATGTCATTAGTTGAAAATGTTTGATAAGTACTTTAGTATGTTCATTGTTATGGTGAAAGAATAACGTTTAGTGTCCTAATGCTAAAACTACTTTTTTAAAAGCTTAAATTTGTAGAAGTGCGCAAGGAGTGTAGAGAATCATTATCACTACAAACAACAAGCTTTTTTTTTTGGTAAGATTTCTGCAAGAAAGGACGCGCGCACACACGCACAACACTCACAAAATTTTGAGGACATAAGAAGCTTTGTTGATATTGCCTGAGATAATCATTGTTTCCCAATAGCTTAACTTGTTCAACCAACAAAAATCTCTTTAGATGTAGAAAATATCTTAATTTCCTGCCCCAAATTCGGATAAAAAAAATAGACATAACAAGATGGAGAGGGATAAGCTAAAATTGTCACCTGCTATTGATTAACTCCTTCCAAATCTCCAACTCAAGCAACGAGGCACACAAAATTGTTAAGCAAACATGGAAAAGCAAGCTAAAAAATAAGAGAGACTTTATATAGCAAAAATCAATCTACTCACTTTATATGCCAAAGGGATTGGATCCTTAGAACCCTTACACAACCTGAGAGATTCAACCAGCCCGACTAATGCTGGATTGACCTATACATGGCTGGTCCATACATGTTAAGAAGAACGTATATGCCTACAAAACGTTTCCACCATCCAATAAAAATCAACATTTTTTATATAGAGCATCTAAATCGGGACGGAGAGAGTACTGCAACAGACATTGGAAAATCAAAACGCTGTGGAAATGTCAAGGCCCAAGGGTGTCTGTCACTCGTCCAGTAGAGACACTCATTCGATTTTGTCCGAATCGCTGTTTTTATGCGCGACTTCTCCATTAATGCTAAATTACCCTCCACCTCCTCGCTCACTCTGGTTAGCCTTCACTCTGTGCGCGCTCCCGCAGTCCGAGTTATAAAATAGCGGCGGCAGCCGGAACAGCTTGCAAAACAACTCCTCAATCAATCTTTAACTACAATATCACCACTCTCAACTCACCCCCCTCCGCCCCGAATGTAGTGGCAAATGGGTAAATAAAAGGTAAATTAGGTTGTATTTACCAATTTAACCCCACTCGGGGCAAGCAGTAGCTCCACCATACTCGCTCACTTGGCTGCAGCAGATCCAAGTTCCAAAAACCACAACCTTTTTCCGTTTCCCCCGACCAGATCGGAATCCCGTCGTCTTCGCCGCCGTTCCCTCCGCAAATGGAGGAAGCCCTGGAGATGGCGCGCGCCAAGGACGCCAAGGAGCGGATGGCCGGCGTCGAGCATCTCCACCACCTGCTCGAGTCCTCCCGCAAGACCCTCTCCCCCGCCGAGACCGCCTCCCTCGTCGACTGCTGCCTGGATCTCCTCGGAGACAGCAACTTCAGGGTCTCCGAGGGTGCACTTCAGTCCCTCGCCTCCGCCGCCGTCCTCTCCGCCGACGCCTTCAAGCTGCATTTCAACTCCCTCCTTCCTGCCGCCGTCGAGCGGCTCGGCGACTCCAAGCAGCCCGTCCGCGACGCCTCCCGCAGGCTGCTCATCACGCTCATGGAGGTAAAGTAAAATGTAGACAAGTTTAAGATTTGCAGCCGAGGATCCGCTGAGTTATGTTGCTTCTGTACTCTTTTCCTGTCGTCCGTTTGTAGTTGAAGAATTTGAAATTATGTGTTTCAGTGTCTAGTTTTGGCGTATTAGATGTATCGATTAAGCGAATTATACCTTTTTATGTGCTCGTTGGCAATTTGTACACAGTCGGCAGTGATTTTTAGGAATGCTCTCTCTCTTTGTCTCTCTGTTTCACGTCCTTACTATGTTGAAATGATATTTGCTGCGTCGCGTTTTTTTATCATATACTTCTACTTATGTTTAAATCATGAGAGAGTAATTCGAATTGCGCAAAGATAACTAGGTAGCTATCTGGGAAGGGCAATTGATTCGGAAAAGTCATTGCTTCTATTTATTCTGTAGATATTGCCGTTCGAATAGGTCAGTGTGATTTCTAGGCTTCATAGTCACTCATAATTTGATCTTATCAATTTACATCTGAATTTTCTGTCCCTGATAACCTCGCCTTTGGGTCTTCTGCAATTCCTTTGCCGATTATGATCTGAGATATTTAAGATTTTTTCGGGAATTAGATTTCTTCGCCCACAATTATCGTTGAAAGAGCTGGGAGTTATGCTTGGAAACACAAGAGTTGGAGAGTCCGGGAGGAGTTTGCTCGAACTGTAACATCTGCTGTCAGTCTATTTGCATCAACTGAGCTTCCACTTCAGCGGGTTTTGCTTCCTCCGGTATGTCTTGTGACAAACTTACCATCTCTCTCTCTCTCTACACAAGCACACATGTATAAACAATTATACACCCTCACACACCCACATAGAGAGTTAGACTATTAATAAAGCCTTTTGAATTGTTATATTATTGAGTAATGTGGGAACATATTTCAGCTGCTACAGTTTTTTTTTACTTAGCCCTTTATGTTTTGCTTCTTTGATCTATAATCTCGAATCAATGTTGCATGTTGCCAGGTTTTAGAAGTTCTAAATGATTCAAATCATGCTGTCAGGGATGCTGCTATCTCTTGCATAGAGGTTAGCGACAAAAAATAACATTTTGCAAACTGGTTTATTTATATGCTTTCCAGATAACTTCGTTGTTGATTTCATATAAGTTGATTTGCCAAAACCCAAGCAATTCAATCATCAGCAATGAAGTTAATTTTATTATACTTTTCCAGAATGATTTGGTGCTCTTCCAGATTTTATGTTTCATTCTGATCATAGATTCAGCTATAACTGAACTAAAATCTCAAGTGCTATTAGATTAGCTTAAATCTCAGGCATTCCGGAATCAGTCTAGATTCTTGTATCTATTCTATCTCCCTGTTTATGCAACTTTGCCTTGTGAATTTGATTGAATTGCCATTCCTTCAGGAAATGTATGCTCAAGTTGGAGACCAGTTTCGTGAAGAATTGCAAAATCATCATCTTCCTGCATTTTTGGTTAGGATTTTCTTTGATCCCTTTTTCCACTTAAAGGTTTCTTGGCTAGGTAATAGAATATTTACTCCTGAACCATTTTGCTGGTTTTGCAGATGAAAGAAATAGATATGAGGTTGGAGAAGATTGAAACGAAGGTTCGCTCTTCAGATGAACACATGAGCAACTTGGTTTCTGGAGAAACGAAGCCTGCTAGTTTGTCTTTGCATAGTCGTAAGAAAAGTAGTCCAAAATCCGTGAAAGCTGCGCGTGGGACATCTCTTTCTGTTGGTAAGTGCTATACGCTTTTCTTTGCTTCTCCTTTGCATTAGTGCATCTTACACTGTTGCATTCATGATGTTGTTTCCTTAACTTTTTAAACTTCTTTAATACTACTCCTTCCATCCCATATTAAGTGTTGGATTTGGTTTTTTAAATCAGCTGATTTTAGTTCATTTTGAAAAATTAAATAAGGCATCTAATATGGGACAGAGGGGCTATAATTATCTAGATGAGATAAAGAAAACAAAAATTTGTTATTAAACTTGAATCTCATGTTGGCTTTCCCCTTTCAATAGCTGGTTTTTGTGTAGAAAAAATAACAGCCCTAATACTTTCAGTCACCACCTGCATAAAGAAATAAGAACAAGTGTTTGATGTTTCATGCATAGATGTACTTAGGGGCTGTTTGGATAGTGAAAGAGTAATGAATGTGAAATTAAATTCAGGTGAAAAAATTCATTGACTTTCATGATGAATGTGAAATTCGTTTGGATAGTGAAATTCTTAAGATGAATGTAATTGGTCATGTGTTTGGATAGTGAATGTGATACAGTAAGTAAATTTTTAAAATGTGACCATTTTACCCCTGCATGACCTCTTTTCTACACTCCGTCCGACATTAGTAATACCATATGATTTTCCCAAATGGATTGATTTTAGTTCAATTTGGAAAACTAAATGTTGGTACAAATTTTGGACGGAGTACTGTTCATGAATCATGATGAGGGCAGAATTGTATTTTTGCAGATGAATTGAATTCACCTAAAAGTGCTCTTTCACCCTGAATTTGTTCTTTCAAGTGAATTTTCTAATTCACCTGAAATTCACCCAACAAACATGTTTCGCCCTCTTTCACCTGAAAGATTCAGCCCTCTTTCACTATCCAAACAGCCCCTTAATGTGGTCGTGTAATATATACTTTTTCACCTTAACTTTTTATTAAAAACAAAATCATGTAAAGATTTATTCCAGACAGATTCAGATCTTATGCTGACCACTCCTCCTCACCCCCCCCCCCCCCCCCCATCTTCTTAAGGGCAAGACATGAATTTGAACCTTAGTAGATTGCTGCGTTTGGGTTTGGTGTGTTTATTGCCTTTTTCAGTCTGCTGAATGGGGAGACACACTATAAAACACCCTTTATATTATTTTCTTTACAGAATCAAGTGCTTCTTAGTTAATCCTATTTTGGAAAACAAGTGGATGTATTTAGACGACAATGATGAGGTCTATAGTTGCAAGATAGTTGTCCATACAGGTTTTCTTTTTGGTTGTTTGCACTATGTTCTTCCATTATTCCGACTTGCTATTTTTGTTATGTAGTGGATATGAGAGTATGATTTGTTTTTACTTACTCTAACTAACATTATTTCCCTTTTTAAAGTTTATAATATGCAATATTTCTCTTGTTGAACATATTTCTTGACTCTTTTATTTGGTGGGATCAGGGGACAATGATGTTGTAGAAAAACCTGTTGACCCAGTTAAAGTGTACTCTGAGAAGGACTTAATCAGGGAAATCGAAAAGATTGCTATCACTCTTGTACCTGAAAAAGATTGGTCGGTTAGAATAGCTGCAATGCAAAGACTTGAAGGCCTTGTTTTTGGAGGTGCATATCAAGTTATAAAAGTTGTACTTCTATTGTAATGCCTGATTAACATTTAGGTGTACTGGTACTAAAATTAGATATGTTATTGGTCAGATTATTCCATATAGTCTTGGGAAAGGGTTGTTTCTATACTCAGTTTTAGCAGTATGTATTTATTAAAGTGTGAGCTTCTTAGGATGCCACTAATATGCCATGGTTTATAGATGCTAAATAAATTGACTATGCTTGTGTATTGCTTTTCCTCAGGCAGACCTTTACAATAATTCAGTATTTTGGCACCTTTTCTTTCTTTTTTCCCTAGAGATTCTCTGCTTGGAGTAGATCTTTGTAAATGTAATGTGCTTATGGGGCTGTTTGGATAGTGAGTCAGGGAAGAAGGAAATTCATCTGCTGAAGTTGATGGTGACCCGTCACATGCCAGTTCGAGACGATTTTTCTGAAGTAGTTCTCGACCAACTTTCTAGCAATTCCGGTCGTTTCAGGTGAAGTTGGGGGAGAATTGAAAATTGAGCTGAATTTTCAAGTTCTTCACTGCTTCTCTATCCTAGCCCACTTTTGGTGAATTGTCAGTGAATTGGGGCGAATTCACTATCCAAACAGCCCCATTATAAGTTAGTGGGGAAAAAATAAACTGAAAAAAGTTGGGAAGCATGGGACAGATTCCAAATTGAATTTGAACTGAAGCTAATATACTTGGTTTTTAGTTTTGGACGTCAGCTAAAATTTTTGAATATCTATGTTAGGTGCTCTTGATTATCCATCTTTTCCAAGTCTTCTGAAGCAACTTGTTGATCCCCTGAGCTCTCAGCTATCTGATCGGCGATCTAGCATTGTGAAACAGGTTTGTCTTCGAGTGCTTTAGCAATTCATGAACGAAGTTGTGGTAAGCAATATTATCTACCTTCTCAATTCCAGATGTGAGACTTATCAGTTGTGGTGCAGAGGATTTGATTGCATATTGCTGGTATTATGATGCTTTTTTAGGTTATTGTTGAACAACCAATGATACTTCTAGACACAGAGAGCTACACCATTTGCTATGCAACTTCTTTAGAATATTTATGTTGGTGTTGTTCATTTATTAAGGATGTTAACTGAGAAGAAGCATATAAAGTAGAGGAGAAACAAGAGAAGGAAAGGATCCATAGTAAAAGAGATTTACTCGTATGAATGGCTGTGGAGTTTGTTCTCACATGGTATTGTGCAATCAGAACAATACACTAATGCTTTAAATCTGTTATTATTATTTTGTCTTACAAAAGAAGCGGAACAAATTTATCTTTTGTTCATTAATTTACATCATAGATCCCTAATTAAGATGATTTTAAAGTTTAAACTGTAATATAGGCAAGAAACAAGAGTAGTTTCAATATAGTTGAACATGTTATAGATGAAAAACTGTTGCAATTTTCTTCATTAGGCAATTGGTGGACCAATTTAGAATTGATTTGGAGAGAGCAGACGATAGGGTGGCAAAAGCATCATGTACGAGTTGTTCATGAGTCACAAGGGAAGGAGTTGTGAGGGCACTGTAAGGATATTTTGGAGGTCATATAGAAAGTTTTTACTAGCTTAAGGTCATGTAGAAAGTTCTGACTAGCTTAAGGTGAAGACACGTGAATTTATCAATCATGGGTCTGCACCAAGGATAAGCATCTCTCTATATATTGTGTTTATCAATCATGGGTCTGCACCAAGGATAAGCATCTCTCTATATATTGTGTTTCAGCAGTAAATAGATGAAATATGCATGTCTAGAAACTGTCATATGATCTATATTTGCCGCACATTTTATAACACCAATAGACACATTTTGATAAGGATTCATTAAGAAGCTGGGATTACTTTAGGGGAGCATTCAAGTTCAATGTTATGAAACTAAAAATTGTAATGATGCAAACTTAATAACGTTGCAACTAAACATGACTATTCTTTAAATGTAGAGTTACGTAGACAGTATTTATTTTGGTATCCACCTCAATTATGGATGCGGATGGGGTGATAAATAAGTATGCCCGCAAAAGATATTTCTGTTACAAATAGAACTCCAATATTGTCATATCACTAGATGGGAATGTTGCCTATATGACCTGCATGGCTGAAATGGAGAACAGCTTATTGTGCTTTGTGATTGGAAAATGATATTTGTACATCACTTTTCCTACACATTTCCATACACAGCTGATGTGTATGGAAATGAGTGGGTGAAGTGATGTGGGGACATGATGTGGGGACATCACTTCACCCACTCATTTTCATACACATCAGCTGTGTATGGAAATGTGTAGGAAAAGTGATGTAGGGCTATCACTGTCCTTTGTGATTGGTATAACCATACCAGTTGTTGGGCAGTTTTATGGTGCAACAGTGTAACATGCGATGCTGTATGGTATAGTGTTTGGCAACTAAGAAGTGACAAAGACAAGAATATTGTGAGGAAGATGGGAAAAGTTCCAAGTATCATAATAAAATAAGAGATTTCGATCAATGAATTCAGTTTTGCTGAGATCTTGACGAGACCTCCATCTAACCGATATGATGAGATAGATCCTCAAGGAAAGGATCTTTGCTTGGATCCTTGAACCTCTCCAATATCTTCTTAACATAATAATTTTACAAAACTTTCCCCAACTCTGAATCAGCAAATTAATTTTAGCAGAAAATACTTTTTGTTCTCATATCTACATGCAACATGTACATGTGTAGATTATGCATAGCACACACACACACACACTCACCTAGATCTTGAGCTCACCAAGATTTGAGAGGGTAAACCTTGTTTGGGATATTAGAATTAACTTCAGTTGGTGTTAAAGTGAGAGGAACTTCGTTAATATGGATCAATTATGTGTGGAACAAAAATGCCTGTAAAGATGTGCTAGGTGGCATGCCTCTTTAAACTGAAGGAGGAAGGCTGCTTTGCACCAAGTTGGCATTAGTGAGAAAAGATTTGCAGATGCAGGACTTGATTATGAAAGAGATAGAGTGTAATGTCTGAGTTGAATCTAGGTTGTTGACCTTGTAAATTGGGGTAAACTATAGATGATGCAAGGTTAGAAATGTCAGCATTGCTCTCTCTCTCTCTCAATATTCTCGAACTATATCAAAACCCAGACAGCTATACAAAATTATTGGAGGAAACTTATTAGATAAATTATGTCCATATATGCTACGAGCATGCTGAGCTTACTGTGATGGCATGAATATGTATCTGTTTTATAATCGCTTGTAAACTTCTAGCTGTTAGCTTTTACCTTTTTAACAGCTAAGCATATTTTTGTTAAATTCAAACAATTGATTAGTCATTAGATGCATTATATCTGGCTTTTTTAATAATGTCACATACAAATGCAAGTAGTTTTTTAGGTAATCCACAACTTTTGTTACACGAAATAGTTTGTTTTTGTTGAAACTATATGCTTGTGCCATGTGGGTGGTGGTGGGTGTTAGAGTAGTTGCTCGTAATTTAGTTGTTCTTAGTGGTACTTCTTTATAGTATAGAGGGTAGTTTGTTTAGTCAAGTTTTGGTTATAGGTGTTTCACGTAATTTCCTGTTTTAGGCTTGCTTGTATTAAATCTGATTTGTATATAAGGATTGATCCTCCTGTTATGTAATTCAGACTTCTCAATTCAGTAATACAGTTTTGTTCATAGAGTTCCAACATTGGGCACATGCACATTATCATGACAATTACTTTTTCTGATTTTTTCGTACTTGACTTTTATGTTTTTTTTAGGCTTGTCATCTTTTAAGTTTCTTATCCAAGGAACTTCTAGGGGATTTTGAAGGATATGCAGAGATTTTCATTCCGGTAAGTTATATTAATTGTTCAATGTGGTTTATTTGTCATAAGCCAGTTCATTCTCATTTTACACTTAACCACAGGTTCTCTTCAAGTTGGTTGTGATAACAGTACTTGTAATTGCAGAGTCTGCCGATAATTGCATAAAAACGGTATGAAAGACTGCCATTTGTCTTGAATCACTTAGTTAATTAGCCTTGAAATATTCTCTTTTTTTATCCCTTGTTGAATATGATATGGTATTCAGATGCTACGTAATTGCAAAGTTTCTCGTGTACTTCCTCGTCTTGCGGAGTGTGCCAAAAATGACCGTAGTGCAATACTGCGTGCCAGGTATGTGAGAGCAAGCAAACCAAACATTCGTTACATTGGTTTTATGTCTCCTCTGCAGACCATGTACATTCATTCTCTCATTCTCAAATGTTTTATTATGTGGTCCTTTTCCTTTGTTAACAGGTGTTGCGAGTATGCTGTTCTGGTACTGGAGTACTGGGCTGATGCACCTGAGATTCAGAGATCAGCCGATCTCTATGAAGATGTAATAAAGTGTTGTGTATCAGATGCAATGAGTGAGGTACAATTTTCATTTTTTTGGTTGTAGATATTCTGGCTTTATTTTCAGTTGCCTGAACTTTAGGGATAGGTTTCCCAAATTTGGTTTTTCTATTTGCTTGCCAATCTATATTTTCTGGCAATTCGTGACAGCCTATACTAGAAAGCCATGACAAAAATGTTGTCCGAATACTTCTTCCAATTAAATATGGGTATTTTGTATCCTTCATTATGTAGATCAATAGATGTATTCTTCACACTCCTTCATTTGCTGGTTTTCCCGAATTTTTTTACCTAGAGCCAAAGAAGCATCATGCATCTCCCTTCCAGTCAAATTTTTGGGGCCGAACTCTAGATGATTTGCAGAAATCTATTTCCATTCTAAAGACAATGAGCAAGTGCATCCTCTAATTTCAGTGTTATTGTCTATTGTAATGTTGCATTTTGGTTACAAGTCACTGCCTTTCTTGCACTTAGAGTTATTCAGATGACTTTTAACTCATTTTCTTTTTTAGTTCTTTGTAGAATGAAAGTTTTTGGTTAGTGAGTTCTCTGATTCTAGATGTTCCAATAGAAGGTTGTCAATTTTATTTATCTTGTTCGAAAAGGGTTAATATTTCTAAATAATCCATTTTGAATAGTCATCACTTTCCTTAACATCTCTGTGTGGTTTATCAGTGCAAATGATGTGTTACTTGCTTCCTGGCTTCTTCATGTACAGGTGCGAGCAACAGCAAGAACCTGTTATAAAATGTTTGGTAAAACGTGGCCAGAGCGTTCAAAGCGCCTATTTCAAACATTTGATCCCTCAATACAAAGGGTGGTTTGATATTTTAATTCTTGACAAATACCTTTTTCTTGCTTTCTTTACTACTTTCAGACTTTATCTTACCAACACTTTTAACAGTTAATAAATGAAGAAGAGGGTGGTCTCCACAGAAGATATGCTTCTCCTTTGCTTCGTGAGAGAGGTACTAATATGTCCCATAATCAGTCTCACGTGCCTTCAAATATACATGGGTATGGAACATCGGCAATTGTTGCTATGGAGAAGAGTGCCAGTCTACAATCTGGAAATTCTGTTTCATCTGGGAGTCTTCTTCGAACAAACATAAAACCGATAGTGAAAGGTACTGATAGAAGCCTGGAAAGTGTATTAAATGCCAGTAAACAGAAAGTTACAGCTATTGAAAGCATGCTGAAGGGCCTAAATATGTCTGAGAAGCTCAATTTATCAGTGAACCGGTCAACTAGTCTTGATCTAGGTATGTGATAATTTGGCCTAAAAATACTCAATCCTTGACATTTTTTAAAAGCAGATCAATTATCTTTTTGTTACCTTAGTGCAGGAGTTGACCCTCCATCATCTCGTGATCTGCCTTTTCCTCTTGCTGTTCCTGCTACAGATCATTTGGCATTACATTCTTCATTATATTCTGATTCTTCTCCTGCGAGCTTTGCTAGGTGGAATGCTAGTTTGAACGGAGGTTCTACATTTTCTGATTTTAGCAAGAGCTATCAATCCTCCAAAGATGATGGATATCTAAATACTAGAAGGGCTTCTGAAAGGCTACATGATGGAAATCCCAGTGAAGAGAACCTGGATAGTAGGTCGACTAGGCGGGTGTCCCACATGTTCATGGATAGGCAATTGCTGGAGACGCCATATAAAGATGCAAGTAAAGATTCGCATAGCAATTACATTCCTAATTTTCAGAGACCACTTTTGAGGAAAAATATACCTGGGAGAACTTCTACAGGAGGCAGGAACAGTTCTGATGATGGCCATTTCCTTGGCGAATTGCCTAGTCATATGGATGGTCCTGCTTCTCTCAATGATGCTCTCACTGAAGGGTTGAATTCGAGTTCTGATTGGTTTGTGAGGGTTTCTGCATTTAATTATTTGCGGACTCTGTTGCAACAAGGTCCAAAAGGTGTCCAAGAAGTCATCCAGAATTTTGAAAAGGTCATGAAGCTATTTTTCCAACATTTGGATGACCCTCATCATAAAGTTGCTCAAGCTGCTCTATCAACACTTGCTGAGTTGATTCCAATTTGCAGAAAGCCTTTTGAAAGTTATATTGAAAGGATTCTACCCCACATATTTTCCCGGTTAATTGACCCTAAAGAGCTGGTTCGACGACATAGTTCATCCACACTAGAAATTGTTAGTAAGACCTATGGTATAGATTCCCTTCTTGCTGCCTTGCTCCGTTCACTGGACGAACAAAGGTCGCCAAAAGCAAAATTAGCTGTCATTGAATTTTCTATAAGTTCATTTAAAAAGCATGCAATGAACTCTGAAGGTTCTGCTAACTATGGCTTGCTTAAGTTGTGGCTTTCTAAACTAACACCACTTGTCCATGATAAAAACACAAAACTGAAAGAGGCTGCTATTGCATGCATTATATCAGTTTACTCCCATTTTGACTCAGTATCTGTGCTTAACTATATTCTTAGCTTGTCTGTTGAAGAACAAAATTCATTGAGGCGAGCACTTAAGCAGAAAACTCCTCGTATAGAGGTAGAACTCGTGAACTATCTTCAGAGCAAGAAAGAGCGCCAACGGTCTAAATCTCTCTATGATCAGACGGACACTATTGGGACTTCTTCTGAGGAAGGATATATGGGCTTTTCTAAAAGGAGCCTCTTGCTTGGAAAGTATTCTGCTGGATCCATTGATAGTGACAGTGGCAAGAAGTGGACCACCATGCAGGAATCAACTCTCATTAGTGGGTCAATTGGTCAGGCTTCTTCTGATGAGACACATGAGTATATGTACCAAAACATTGGGGTTGGTTCTAACACTGAGGTTGTTGATCTGGAAAGTAGTGATCTGAAATATAATATTGATTCTGTTGACCATAATGTGGATTCTTGGACTACCCTCCATGAAGATGTTGATCATGGAATAGAAGATAATAGTTCTATTCCAACACCACATGAGGATATGAATGACCTTGTAAATTCTGATATTGGAAGTGAAAGTTATGTGACTGTAGAGAATGATCAGGTGAAGCTTTTGGCAGTCAAAGCAAGGTTTATTTCAGAGTCTGGTCCTAGCATTCCCCAACTTATTCAACAAGTGAGTTCTTGATGTTATGTTTCTAGAAAACAAATTTCATGAGTCATGCAGACTTTACAAGCCTGGTTTCTTTTTCTGATGAATACATTCTGAAATATTAGTCATGATGTAAATGTCCATTTCCTTTGTAGATATGCGATGGGATTAGTGACAACTCAACCACACAAAGACGCGGAGCAATTCAGGAACTTGTTACGGCTTCTGCGGCAAATGACATTTCTCTCTGGACCAAGGTATGACCTTAAATATAGAGGTTTGTCCTTCGTTTTCTAATATCTGTGTAAATAGCTGTATATAAATGTATTATGTTTTTATATCTGAAGAGTACTGATGTTTTCTTCCTGCCAACATTAAAAAAAAGCCTGAAGACATCATTTTACCATGGTGGAAACATATTTTTACTGTGTTCCCTGCTAGCTTAAGCTTTATTGTTAAATAGTTGTCTAATGTCGTACATAGTGGAGTGACCAAGATTTTAGGTTCAGCGTTATAACTTTGAATGAAGGGAACAGTCTTTTTTATATGCCCCTTGTGTTTGTGTTCTGAAGCAGATGCGTATTTGATTCTGCGTGTACAGAGCATCATTGTATAGATCCCTTTTGTCAATTCATCTCTATTCCCTATTAGTGTAAGGATTTGGAATCGAAGGTTTATCTGGCAATTAGCAAAAATGCGTTGGCAGTATGGAACACTTCTGCATAAAAGTATATGGCTTTTTCATTCATGAATCCAGAGTCTGTTGGTAGGATAAGATACAGCAATATGGTTTTGGAGGTTCTCTTTAGGTCTATGATTCCTTTTTCTTGTTTGTGCAGTACTTCAACCAAATTTTAAAAGGTGTTTTGGAGGTGCTAGACGATTCTGAGTCTTCCATCCGGGAGGTTGCTTTATCTCTGATTTATGAAATGCTCAATAATCAGGTGATTTGGGACTTTTCTTACACTTCGTTCTTGTTCATGGTCTGAGAATCCTCAACTCCTCGGTAAGACAATGAAAGAACTCATAATGTTTTCCTCTTGCCACCTTCAGAAGGATGCCATGGAAGAATCAGTTGAAGTAATTATGGAGAAACTTCTTCATGCTTCAAAGGATGCAGTTCCCAAGGTTTAAAAATAGATAATTTTTGTGGACAAATTTTTGCTGCCTCAAATTATATTAACATTCCCAGATTTTTGTATTCAGGTTTCTAATGAGGCAGATCGGTGCTTGAATTTTTTATTATCTCAGTATGACCCATACAGATGTCTTACAGTATGTAACTCTAACATTTCTCTTGACTTATAATAACTTTCTTTGATATTTTTATTGATAGTTCTTTCTTTTTTAGGTCGTTGTACCACAATTGGTCAGTGAAGATGAAAAAACTCTTGTGACTTGTATTAATTGTTTGACAAAGGTATCTTTTTCTAGTATTTTCATTGTAAAAATCCTAATTATGTCTTTGGCTTCTCATGGTTTGTCAGAATAGCTGTTGCTCTTTTTGTTTGCTAATATGCAATTACTAAAATATGCCACAAATAGGGTTTATGCTTTGTACATATCCCACAGTTATTTCTATAAACCTGGTGCAGTAAATAAACATGTCATCTTTGTTGACTGATTCAAGACCTCTCCCATCTTCCTTTCCATCTTTGAGGGCCTCATAGTCCATTAATTGCACACTTTCATGCAAAGTTGAAAGAGCGTATGAACGCTGATGAAGATTTGGATATCAAATATATTTGTCAATTTTCTCTCTCCACTACCTTCCTTTGTATGGTTGCTTGTTAGAGGACTTTGTAGGAACATCACAACCAATGGATTATGAAATGCAAGTCCAGTTTTATTTAACACCAGCCTACGAGTTTCATTTATCCTAAAATGTTTCTGACCCTACAGCAAAAGCATCTAGAACTTCCATTTACTTGGAAGAAGCTTTATTGTTCTACCGGAATGTTATTGGCAGCTTCATTTTCTATCGCATTTGCTATGCTCTTTTAACTGTTATTTCTCTATTTCTCAGCTTGTAGGGCGCCTTTCGCAGGAGGAACTATTGTCTCAGTTGCCTTTATTTCTGCCTGCTCTGTTCGAAGCTTTTAGGAATCAGAGTGCTGATGTCCGAAAGGTTAAAATTTCTACCTTTTATGTAATGCTGACATCTATGTGTGTCTTGGAGATGATTTAAGTGTATGTCATCTAGATGATATTATTTTGTTAAACTTTTTGAATATGGACTTGCAAAGTTTTATATACTTTGTATTTGGACTTGAAATGTTCTCTTGTTGAATTGTGTGAAAAAAATTATATCTTGTTAGTTCTCAGGGGTTTCTGGAACTAATTTGTTGTTTTGCTCCGCAGATACTATGTTGTGTGTGTGCATATTTTCCTAACATATGCTTCTAGTCTTGTCTAACCCTATTTCTATGCTGACCTTGTGCGACAGACGGTTGTATTCTGCTTGGTAGACATCTACATCATGCTTGGGAAAGCTTTTCTTCCACATCTAGAAGGGCTGAGTAGCACACAGCTGCGGCTGGTGACCATCTATGCCAACCGAATATCACAGGCTAGATCAGGCACCCGTATATGTGCTGACATTGGTTAAAATCGGATATTGGCATGGTATTTTATGAACACATGCTTCTTCGATAGTCCTCTGTTGTCCATTTGTACATTTGTGTGAAGATCCCTCGCATGAGTAGGTGTATGGGGTTTTGTTCTGAGTGGTATGGTATTGGGTTTATTATTTGCTTGTAGAAAAAAAAAATACGAGTTGTAAATTTGTGTTACATGCCATTTATTGAAAAAGTTGTTCCTCCATCAACAATTACTTTTGGACTGGTAATTCGATCTATTTCATGCGAGTGCCTTACAGCCATGTGTAAGCATAAAAATGTGTGAGAAGTGATGATCCAGTTTCCTCGAGTTTTTACAGCTGACGGTGGCTTATTGGGCACTCACATAAAATCGAGTGTGCGAATGGGTGAATGATTTGATCCGGTGGCGGGCGTCAATACAAGGGGCAGGGAGGTTTGAATCACCACCCGCCTTGCAAGATGCCTGGTCTCGATCCTCAGATGGTCTCGGCTCACGCTGACATGCGTGAGCCCTGGCTTATGTTACCTTTGTCCTTTTTCTTGTAAAAATTCTTTTCCTAATTAAGTTACGTCACTACCACCGAAGCCGCAGTTGTAGAACTATACAAGGATGCATCAGCCGTAGGTGCTTCTGGCATGGCCTGAATGGATGATAATTAGACTCCTCCCTTCTGCAAGGAATCAGACCTTCAGCCAGTGACAATAGTCAGTGATCAACTAAATTGGTCTATCTTCGTCCTTTTGATTATTTCATTTAATGTTGTTTCTTGGAGATGGACAGTTTGGTTCGTCCCAAGTCAATTGTACTCTCGTATGTAATTGCTTTTAATGAATGTAGCCTGAAAAGAGACTCGAGTAATAGTTGTTTCTTCGAGTGGTGACTTCAATTTCCCCTACAGTTGGTCAATTAATCACTGTGATTATTTTTCAAAGGCAAAAAGTAATACATCACCATCATAAAAATTGTGAATTTTAACTCCATACATCATTCATTCGTACCATGGGTGTATTTAGGTAAAGAAGTAGCTTTTTCTAAACCTGCTTTCTCTTTTGTCAAATGTTCCATCATGGGGCCTTTTATATATTACCTGGCGCCAACTATGATATTCTCATATTACCTGGTTTTTCTCGTGACTCCTCATATCACCTGGAATCGGCAACTAGAGTACCGAAAATGCCCTTCTCTTACGTTTTCTTTGCATTTTGTACCCGAAATGCTTCATTCTTTTAAAAATTAGCGATTTACAAGATCATCAAGTTGGGGAAGAAGACATTTCGGTAAAGATCCATCCATAATCGAGGGTCAAACTATCGCCGGCGCCGTCCAACCCAAAAAAAAAATTCATGCCGAAAAACTATAAAAACAGCGGGAAAGATGAAAATATCTGTGATGAAGGGATTTTGATATAAGAGCAGCGGGAAAGCCCTCCCAACTAAAAAAATTAAGATCTACAAGTAAAGAAACACAAATAAAGATCACCCATTAGTGTTCGACAGCTCTTGGACATGAAATAAAAGGATAAAAATGGGCAAAAACATGAAATACTCGTCGGCGAGTGACAAGTTCAATGTATATATCTTTCTGTGATCCTAATGAAGTAGAAGAGGAGGAAAAATAAGGAAGAACGTAAAAAAAATGGGAAAAACGGATGAAAAATGAGCGAGTTATGATATTTTAAAAATTATCATTTATCGTGTTGTCGACGACACGACTTGATTCAAGTCGTGTTGCATATAACACGACTTGGATTCAAGTCGTGTCATATAATACACAACTTGAATCAAGTCATGTCGTCGACAACACGATAAATGGGCAATTTTAAAAATGTCATAACTTGCTCATTTTTTATCTATTTTGCCCATTTTTTTGCGTTCTTCCTTATTTTTCCTTCTCTTCCACCTCAATAAGATATAGGCTGGAAAAAGAAGAAGAAATAAGAAAGTGAAATGATAAAAATAGGCAAAAGCGTAAAATACTCGTCGGCGAGCGACAAGTTCAATTTATATATCTTTCTGTGATACTAATGAGGTGAAAAAAGAGGAAAAATAAGAAAGAACGAAAAAAAAATGAGAAAAAATAGATGAAAAATGAGCAAGTTATGACATTTTTAATAGTCATTTTATCGTGTTATATGCAACACGATAAATACTCAAGTCGTGTGGTCGACAACACTATAAATGGGCAAGTTTAAAAATGTCATAACTTGCTCATTTCTTATCCGTTTTTTCCCATTTTTTTTCATTCTTCTTTATTTTTCCTTCTCTTCCACCTCAATAAGATATAGGATGAAAAAGGAGAAAAAATAATAAGAAAGAAGAAAGTGAAATGATAAAAATGGGTAAAAGCGTAAATACTCGTCGGTGAGCGACAAGTTCAATTTATATATCTTTCTATGATACTAATGAGGTGGAATAGGAGGAAAAATAATGAAGAACGAAAAAAAATGGGCAAAAATGGATAAAAAATGAGCAAATTATGACATTTTTAAAATTGTCCATTTATAGTGTTGTCGACCACACGACTTGAGTACTTATCGTGTGGCATATAACACGATAAAATGACAATTTTAAAAATGTCATAACTTGCTCATTTTTTATCCGTTTTTGCCCATTTTTTTTCGTTCTTTCTTATTTTTCCTCATCTTTCACCTCATTAGTATCACAGAAAGATATATAAATTGAACTTATCGTTCGCCGATGAGTATTTTACGCTTTTGCCCATTTTTATCATTTCACTTTCTTCTTTCTTCGTATTTTTTCTTCTTTTTCCATCCTAAATCTTATTGAGGTGGAAGAGAAGGAAAAATAAGGAACAACGCAAAAAAATGGGCAAAAACGGATAAAAAATGAGCAAGTTATGATATTTTTAAAATTGCCCATTTATCGTGTTGTTGACGACACGACTTGATTCAAGTCGTGTATTATATGACACGACTTGAATCCAAGTCGTGTTGTACAATACACGACTTGGATTAAGTCGTGTATTATACAACACGACTTGGATTCAAGTCGTGTCATATAATACACGACTTGAATCAAGTCGTGTCGTCGACAACGGGATAAATGACAATTTTTAAAATGTCATAATTCGCTCATTTTTCATCCGTTTTTGCCCATTTTTTTATGTTATTCCTTATTTTTCTTCCTCTTCTACTTCATTAGGATCACAGAAAGATATATACATTGAACCTGTCACTCACCGACGAGTATTTCATGTTTTTGCCCATTTTTATCCTTTTATTTCATGTCCAAGAGCGGTCGAACACTAATGGGTGATCTTTATTTGTGTTTCTTTACATGTAGATCTTAATTTTTGTAGTTGGGAGGGCTTTTCCGCTGCTCTTACATCAAAATCCCTTCATCACAGATATTTTCATCTTTCCCGCTGTTTTTATAGTTTTTCGGCATGATTTTTTTCTTCGGGTTGGACGGCGCCGGCGATGGTTTGAACCTCGATTATGGATAGATCTTTACCGAAATGTCTTCTTCCCCAACTTGATGATCTTGTAAATCGCTAATTTTTTAAAGAATGAAGCATTTCGGGTACAAAATGCATAGAAAACGTAAGAGAAGGGTATTTTCGGTACTCTAGGTACCGATTCCAGGTGATATGAGAAGTCACGAGAAAAACCAGGTAATATGAGAATATCATAGTTGGCGCCAGGTAATATGTAAAAAGCCCTCCATCATGACAAGTGTTTTTCCTGAGAGGAGAGTTTTCGGAAAAGTGGCTTCTAAAGAAGCGCTTTGCATTCCTACGCGTACTATAGCGTTTGGGCAAGAGAAGCGCTTCTCTTGCAGGTGCTTTCGGCCAAAATCTCCTCGAAGAAGGTTAAGGCCATGTTTAGTAGCATTAAAAGAATCCAACTTTTTTTTTAGGAAATCTCCAACCAAAAGAATTTAGATTCACTTCTTTCCATAGCATTTACTGTAATTTTCATAAAAAGATAGGGGTATTTATAAATAAAATATAGTTTCACGATGAGATGCTATTTTTTGTTATTAAATACCCATCTTTTTATAAAAACTACAAATCTTGTCAGTGTGACCTAAATTCATTCATAAAATTCTCTTCTTTCCAGCCAAACACCTAAAATAGCAAGGGTCCGTTTGGTTATCACTACATAAAGAGATTATAGGAGAATCTGAAGTGATGTAGATTAGAAGTTAAAAATCAAAATAACCTGTTTGGTTGCCATGAATCAGTAATTTTGAAGAAGAAGCAGAATTTGTAATGATGTAGACAAAGAAGTAAAAAATAAGAGAATACAATAAGAGAATACAAGGGAATATTTTACTTCTTGAAAAATCTCTTAATTAGGAGATTTTCAAGGGAAAGCTAGGCTGGTGCATCTCTTTCCCAGGATTTTACTTCTGCGGCAACCAAACAGCCCCCAAAATTCACTTCATACCAGAAATCTGGATTTCCTAGTCGTAAAAGCCTTAACCTAACGGGCCCTAAATCTCTTTCTCGAGCCCGTCACCATCTGCAGAAATTCATCGGCGGCGACGATGGAGGCTCCCCCACTCTCCACCGACACGCCCACCTCCAACTCCCGCCTGACCGCCGCCGCTTTCCTTCTCATCTCCTCCCCCCTCTCCCCACCCAGCAACTCCCGCACCGCCTCCGCCACCACCTCCGCCGCCACCACCTGGTCCACCCCTCTCGCCACCTCTCTGCACACGCCCACCTCCTCCTCCAGCAGCTTCGAGTTGTAGAACTGCTCTGACGCCAGCGGCCACCCCAGTAGCGGCACGCCCCAGCTCAGGCTCTCTAGCATTGAGTTCCACCCGCAGTGGCTCAGGAACGCCCCCGTCGACCCGTGCGCCAGTATTTCTACCTGCGGCGCCCACTTCCCTACCAGCAGTCCCTGTCTCTTCTCCGTCACCCTCCTCTCGAACCCCTCCGGCAGCCACTCCGGCCGGATCTCCGATCCGCTCGCGTCGTACCCTATTGGCGCCCGGATCACCCAGATGAACGGCCGCCCGCTGGCCTCCAGCCCCCGGGCCAGCTCCGCCATCTGGGCTGTTGTGAGGCTGCTCTGCGATCCGAAGCAGACGTAGAGCACCGACCGGGCCGGGTGCTGGTCGAGCCACTGGGTGCAGGCCTGCGGCGAGACGCCGGGCTGCATCCCGGTAGTGAGGGCAGGCGGGGAGAACATACCCAGCGGGCCTATGGCCCAGACCGGCTGCCCGGTCGACCGCCTCCAATGGTCCAAGCTCTGGCCCTCGATCGCGATGGCCGTGTTGAAGAGGCAAGCGTCGGAACCGCGGCAGAGCTCTGCCTGCCGGCGGACGAACTTGGAGGATGAGCTGTCGTCGGTGGCGTTCCTCATGTTGTTGGAGAGTTGAGACATTCGGATGGATACTCCGGGGAGGTCCGGTAGGAGGAGGATCTCGTCTTCATCCCCGTCTCCGGCGTTTGTGCGGTGGGGGAGGTGGGTCCAAATGGAGTTGTAGATGGACATGGCGTAGGGGCCGGAGGTGTAAAGGACGGCGTGGAGGGCGCCGTGGGCGCGGGCGACGTCGAGGGACCAGGCAAGGAACATGTCGGAGACGACGCAGGACGCGGGAGGCTGGAGTTGAGCAAGGAGGGAGTCAAAGGCGGGTCGGAGGAGGGACTCGGAGGAGTGGTAGAGGAGGGAGATGTGGGGGCGGGAGAGGGCGTCGGTGTTCTCGCCGGAGGGGTGGTGGAAGGGGAGGTCGGCGAGGCGGAGGGAGGGTGGGAGGAGGGGGGAGGAGCGGAGGAGGAGGATGTTGGAGGGGGTGGAGGCGAGGGTGAGGGGGAGGTCGGGGTGGCGGGAGAGGAGGAGGCGGGCCAAGTGGAGGAAGGGGGTGAGGTGGCCCTGGGCCATGAATGGAAACAGCACCACCGGGCCCATCGTCGTCGACTTCTTTCTAGTGCCGCCTTCCTCCGCCTGCATGTTGGCCGCGATCGGTGGTTTGACTCCGGCCACCGGCGATTTTCCTTGTCTTTTGGAACCTGCGTTTTGCCGTCCTCAGTTGCAGTACGGCCGTTTGACTATATAGACTGTGATGGGCTCCACGATTGGGCCCATGTTTGATTAAGCCCAGTCACAAAGTGCCTTGATGATTTTAGCATTGAAAGGGGGAATAAGCCCAAGCCCCAAAGGCAGGCAGTGGATATGCCCATTGGAAGAGCCCGGGGAGGCTGTCGTAGCATACAACCAAGTTGGCTGTAGTCCAGTTAGGAGGTGGGCATCCAATTCGAGGAGAAATTATCCCGTGGGGCGCCAGGTTTGAGCTGCAATCCGGACAAATTGTAGCTGTTGGATATGTTGTATATCATTTGATGATTGTAGGAAGGGTAAATTTTTTTCATTTTCCTTTCTCCAAATAAAATAAAAATTATAATTTGTTTGGCGAGGCTTTTTTTTCTCCTATTTTCATTTAGAGTGTAAAGGGTTGTTTGGGAGATACATTTAGAAAGGCACCATTCTTATTTGAAAAACCAATTGACATTTAAATGTCATCATGAGGACATTCACATGGTGAATGAGAAATACCCCCTCAATCACATTAAATAATATTTTACCATTTAAATTTAATTTACTAGATGATTGTGCCTCACAAAGAGGTTTTAGTAGGAAATGGCCTCAAATGATGTGGGTACCAAGCAGCCCCCAATCTCTCCAATTCGTAGAGACCGGAAAATAGGACAACTAATATGCGATTTTAAAAGAAATGAGACAATTGATAGGGGGCAGATTTTTATTGCAGCAATTTGATGGGACGGTTCAATGCAAGGAAACAGGTTGATAGAAGAAGACGTGGGTTCGAATCCCCACCCTACCTTGAGATGTGACTTATGAGTCTTGGAGAAGAAGCTGCGCAGCGAATTGCCGCAGCGACTTTCCGGGTTCCCTGACTTCTTCTTGCAAAGCAAATCGGCGAGTGCTTTGCGCCGTTTCCGGCACCTTCCTCTGCTTGCTGTTATCTTCCTGGCTTGTGCCTCGACATCCTTCGGAGCAGCATTTCTGGCCGTTTGTTCGTTGCTCGTCTGGTGCAATTCTTGCCACCCTTTCTTTCTTCATCTCTATTTCTTCATCTTTTTCTCGCAATCTTACATTGGCTACACAAATTAGGATCGAGTCTGGTTGTAGGAGTTTTTTCAATTACATTTTCTCATACGGTTCTGTGAGGTGATGGTTTTACTAAAGATGATAGTTCTTCCGAATACAATCTAGATTGTGTTCTTTTGTTCGTTGAAATTTGTCCCTAAAAAAATAACTGCTGCTGGAATTTGGTGTTGATCAAGGAGCTGCTGCTACATTGGAACAGCCATCTCCATGTCCTGGACTCCTTGTGGTGGCAGTTGAATTTGTTTGATATACTTGGTGCATATTTTGAATCACTTGTGTATTGATGCTCTGTATGCCCCGGTAGTGCGCATCTGATTTGCGTTGACTAGTTTGAGGCATGTCTAGTTCAGGTGTCTTCATATGCGCATCTGCTGGTGGATGCTGAGCTAAAAGGTAGACATAAGTGTTTACCATTTGAATGATTATTCAAAATCTTATTTGCTTAGCTTTTATTTTCCGTAGTTATGATCTATGAAGTACAATGTTGGAACTCGCATGTGCTCAATGTGTGCACTTAATGAATGGCAGATTAAATATATGAAGAGAAGAACGAAATACAGTATATCTTAACTTCTGGCAGAACGCTACTCTAATTAATAATTGATAGAGGTATTTCTTTGAAATTTTGAGCAGAATGAAGAAGCTGAAGTCTAGAGGTTCTGATGAAAATTTTGCAAAAAGTTTGAAACAAGGTTCCCGAGAGAAAAATAATGCTCCGAGCTGTAAACATCTTCTCTGTTGTCCAATTTTACTATTGTACTTTTGGGACTAAAACTTTCAGTTATTTTTAAGACTTAGCTGTATCAATTTCTCCTTGTAGCATTCCTGCTCCCCCTTCACATGTTAGTGCTGATGCAGATGGTGGACCCAAAACATCAGAATATAAAAACTATATGCAATTACGAGAACAGATTGGCAAAAAAATTTCTCGTTTACCACAAAAACAAGACAAGCACTTGAGGGAGTTTGAAGGCGAATTCAAAAGGGACAGAAATGATCCATTATCCCGACAAATTCATTTTGGTAATTATTAGAATTGAAACTTTAATTTTGCTTTTAAGACCCTGTAATGTATTAACAGATTTCTTCTTTAGCTTGCAACTACTTGGCTATCCCCTTGTAAATACTTGTGCAGATATTAAAGATGCAAGGCAGAGGAATTCACCGACTAGTTTGTCAAAGCCAATTGGGAAATTGGCACCAATTGGGGAATTGGCCTCAACTGAACTAAGATCACCTCTTTTACATGTTGAGTCTTCAAGGAGAGGTTTTCACTGGACTTAGTAAAATTTAATTTCTTTCCATTTTCCCAATTTAAGTTGAATGTGATATGTGCTGCTAAGAACTAAAGCATTTACTTTTCCTCAAGTAAAAATACACGGTAAATGTTCCTCGCATAAATTTGACTCAGAGAAGAAGTAAATCCCCCAAAACCAGGCTTTTTGGTAACGGTCTCGTTTATATGCGCCCGGCTCATCTGGCAAGGCGTGTGCCTGGCGCTTTCTGACCGCCCAATTTTGGTCAGGTGGCGGGTGTTCATACAGGGAGGCAGATCTGGCACATAGTGTCTGAGAAAGTTACTCAAGACACACTAAATTTGCTCGTTTAGACTCAGTGCAAGAGCTCAATTTTTGCTTTTATGGATATGGAGTGCATGCCACACTGTGAATGGAAAATATATAAGACATTATTTAGCGCTAGTGGCCTTCCCCATTAGGCTGCTGCAAATAATAGTGGTATCACTCTTTCTTTGTATATTGTTTATCACTATAAGCTCCTTTATGGGTTCAAGGTTGCTGATGCCAATGCCCTCTTTTTTTCACTCGCACCAAAACCCATTTTTGTTGATTTTTTACATTAGGAAACTTTAGCGTATCTCACTGTTAGATCCGGTATGTATGTAATAATTCAGCTTTTTTCTTCATACTTAGTTACTACAATATTTTTAACACCATTCAGGATTAAATGGGGTTGGTCACAGGAATGCATTTACTGGATTAACAAAGCTGACTAAGGAAGTGGCAACAGGTAGCACGAAGTCACCTGTTTTATTTGCTGAATCTCCAAGGAGAGCTGCCGATTGGTCTGGTAGTTTCAAATGATTTTCCCTATTCGTCTTCCCAACATGTAATTTCAAATGTTTCTGGCATCAAGACTGAACTTTAACACCATAGAAGTTGTGGATATTAACAAGTTTGCGCTTAAAATGATGTAGTGATCTCGTATTGTCTCCTACATTTTCCTGGACAAATTGTGGGAATGCTTTAATCTAGCTGCTGGCTTAATTCCAAGCGCTGGAAGCATTGCACCTTCATTATATGTTAGGCAGAGTGACTATTAATCTTATTGAACTTGGCAGGTGATAAATGCTTGTGATAAATTCCTGGTCAGTCATTGAATATATATGTCTACGACCTGAGTTATCTGGTTGGCTTGATCATGTACATTGATCATGTCCATTTCTAACCTGTTGAGCATTATATTTGTGGGAGAAATGTACTGCATAAATAAACCATAATTTGATAAATATAATCATACTCAAAGTTATAATTATAATCATAATTTGGTACACTTGCAGTATAAAAATAGTACTAATAATTGTCAACCTACAGAGGAATGCAAGAGTGAGAACATCTTTTCCAGAAAAAGGTACAAACTGCTTCAATTAGCAGCAACGACCTTGTCAACTGATATCGAGCATCTTTTGTCAGAAAGGTCAGTAACATACGAACCTCAAGGCATACATTATCTAATAAATATATGCTTTGACAACCTATTCATTTCAGGACTGATTTAATTTCAGAGTTTCTGCAACGGCAAGGAATTGATAATATTGGAAAGAATGTATGTTGTTCCATTTCTATGTCAAGAAATGCGAACCTTTAGGTTCATTTTTTGTCTGGTTTATTTGAATGTTATTTATTGACTTTGAATTTGTTAACGTTTCCATTAACCTACAAACTTCTTCTATCTGGAACCAACTTTGGTGGTTTTGCAGAGTGGTTTGTGCTCAAATCCCAGGGAGATGTATATAAATACCAAAAATCGCTTTTGTGAAACTCCATTATTGGACTGCCGCATTCAGGAGAGGTCTTGGACACCAGAGGCAAACCATATAGAACATACTACCACACGCACCAAAGAAACTAGTTGGCCTGAAATGGGTCCTTTATCTATTTCCACCAGGCAAGCTAAAAGTAGGGTTGAACGTCATAAAAGAAGGCGACTAGAATTTTCACTGGACACTAGAAACACAAGCTACTTTTTTCAGAGTGATGCCTGCAATTTGGAACTCAACGCAGAACCCTCACATGATAGATATGATTGTTCACCTGATATCAAACCCTTGCAATTCAATAGTTCTGACTCCAACAGCTTCCGCTTATGCTGGCACCCTCAGGAAGATTCTTATGGTGTAGCCAAGAACTCTATGTCCAGAGAGCTGGACAGATTGTATGATTGGTATCAACCTGAGCATCCGAATGAAAAATCGACTTATCAGTTCCTCTGCTGGCATGATAAGAATGAAGACAATTCTGATTTATCTCTCATGCCATTTAATATGGAGATGAGCTTACCGTCAAGTTCAACTTTTCTGGAAAACAACCAAGAATGGAATCTCAAAAGACAAGTGGAGGCAAAGGATTTTAGCTCTCAATCATTCCTTCCTTTCTGCTGTTATTCAAATGCATGGCGACCAAATTTAATACAACGCATCCCTTTCCTGGCTGCTGAAAGGAATCTGCTTGAAAACGCAGAAGGAGCTGTAAGAGGCAAAAAAATTGATTATCTACCACTAGTAAACACTGATACTGATTATTGCCCTGCTGTCACAGAAAATTACAAAATGAAGAGTATCTTATGTTCTAGCAGGCCCTTGATTAGTTTGATTCATGAGACTTCCGACCCTGATCTCCATCTGTATACAAAGACACTTGTGTCCAAGGGACATGATAGTGAAGTAGGACAAATGAGCTCACTACCAGCAGAATTAACTAGTGCGAACTCTGTACTCCCCTTTCCATGCCATCTTTCATATCATGAGAAGAGAGTGAAGGAGATCAATCCTTTCTTATATCCAAATGCGCATGACAACCAATACACCCAAGCAGTTCAACCAACTTCTGAGATACGTGATGTCTGTAAGCTATCATCATTCAGCCTTAGTATTTCACCTTTCAAGGAAAGGATCATTAGGAAATTTGTGACTCGTCCACCAAGCCTATATGGATCCGAAGAGTGGTTATTTTCTGAAGCGGTTGAGGATCCTGATGTTTGGTACAACACAAGGAGATTCTAGATTTTGATTTCAGGGAATAAGTGTTAAACCAGGAACAGTGGGATGCCAAGGTTAAATACTGCTCGATACTTAGCTTTTCCTTTATTTCCTTGTATGCTGCATTTTGAGTTGTGAATATGTGAGCCTACAAGTATGCTCCTTTTTGAAGGGAATATGTGGAGTACACCAATCTTATGCACAAACTTTTTCTACATACCCAGACTAATGCTGTCTGCATTGCGGTATTTTGTGGCACCTCATTTCCTCTTTTGGAATAGAATTGATGCAATCTAATCGTCTGGTGTAGACAGAACTTGTAGATGATCAGAGAACTGAATGTATTATGAGACTGGGTAGTGTTTGGTCTGTTAAGGAAACGAGTCTGTATGAATTCTACTTAAATTTCAGCATTTACATTCAAACTTCTCCACCAGGTTGTAATATCATGCAGAAAATCCTGACTCAGGGCGTGGGCTTCAGTTCAATAGCTTTCAGGTGGGGCCTATGATCAATGGGGCCCGATGATTCAACTGGGGTCCATTCATCCATCAAGTCATCGGCTTTTCCAATCAGACAGCGAAGTTCAAGAATCCTTCCCATAATTTCACTTTTTTTTCGTCCACACAAAACTTAAATCTAAAAAATCTACCTTAAGAGGGCACTTTGGTATCTTCCAAGCACAGCATAGATGGCGTTATCCATTAGGGAAGGATATGGTGCCATCGTGGCAGTACCCTACTGGCCAAACCTCTTGTGTTGAAGCTCTGGTGTATTATTTCCTCAGGTTTTTCCTCGTTCATTCCTCTTACCCACTGTGTACACCACAAGCGTTCAACTCTTGTCACTTGGAAGCCTGAGAAGTGGAAAGAGCTGAGACCAATAGACATGGCCACCTCCATGGCTTCTGCAGCCTCCAGCTTCGTCTTTACCACGAACTTGCCCACCACCAACTCCTCTTCCCGTACCTCTATCTGCTTCACCAAAAACAACCGTTCCGATTTCAGGCGGTTCTCCGTCCGTGCCGAGGAAGCTGCACCTCCGGCCGAGGCCCCTGCGAAGGAGGCACCCCCGGCCGCCAAGCCACCACCAATTGGACCCAAGAGGGGTGCCAAGGTTTTCTCCTACTAGCAAATCAATAGTCTTAATTCATTTTGGCTTTCTTCAAAGATAATTAAGAATGATTTGGTTGGTTTTTACTTCCACTGGTGTAGGTTAAGATTCTTCGGAGAGAATCGTATTGGTACAATGGCGTTGGCTCCGTCGTTGCTGTTGATCAGGTTCTTTCTCCCACCTTGCATCTCTTAGCCACCTTATAACATAAAAGGAGTGTAGGAGTAGGAAAATGGATTTGGTTCTCTTTGTTTGGAAGCATTTTATTATGGTTCAGTCGTAGCAATTGTGACTTATGTTCAAACATGTATTCAGGATCCTGCCACTCGCTACCCAGTTGTGGTTCGGTTCAACAAGGTCAACTACGCCGGAGTGTCGACAAACAACTACGCATTGGATGAGATTGCGGAAGTGAAATGAGTGTGCCTTGTTTGCCTTTCGTTGCCTTTTGCAGTGGCTAGACATAGCATTCAACATATTGCAACTTTGTAATATACGCCTCTATTCTCTGTAATCTCTTCACTATCCCAAGCCATTTTAATTTCCTGCCAATTTGAATCCTCATTACATCGTTTCAGCATACCTAAACGCCTAAGATACGAAAATGTCAATGCCCAAGTACTATCATAAGAATAAGTTACCATAATTAACTGCGAGCTTGATGCAAGCACAGCTGTTATGGTCGTTGAATAATATTCGAGGTTTGATGCAAGCACAAAGCAAACGCCTTGCTGCCGGAGTTCCCATAAACAGAGCACTGGCAGAGTGTACCATTACCAAAATGTCATTGCTAAGATGACATCATACTCGAATGTCAGACTGTTTGGCAACTGATTTTTTCAATGTCGTCAATATGATTAGTAACTCCGAATTTTTGCCCTGCCCCTGAACTGCAGAGAAGTGGGAATATTTTCGCTGCAAAGAATTGGAATTCAGAAGTTTCACCTTGGATCCTTCTACATTGAAGTATTTTTGTTACCAAACAACAAATTTTCAAGAATGAATCGAGCCCAAATCCTAAAATGTCATACGCCCATTAGTTTGACGAATAAAGAAATACTCCATTCATGCAATGAAAGTCAATGTTGGCAAAGATTGATTTGCTTTTCCAGCAACAAGCTTGTTTCTTCGCTATGTTAGTGTGCCCATGCAGGTGCCCAGCATATTCAGTCATAAACTTGGCTTCAGAAATAATTGATCGCAAACTAGCAGATATAATGAACACTTCTTTCTTTCTATCATGATTGGCTCCTTAAAATTTCACACTCTAGCGTATTTTGGAATTTGAACTAGCATATATAATGAACACCTCTTTCTTTCTGTCATGATTGGTAGCCTCAAGGTTTCTGCTCCTTAAAATTCCACAACTCTTACGTATTTTGGAATTTGCCCTTCCCAACCTCCTCCTGAGCCGCTGCGCTGCACCTGTAATTCGAAATTTTTTGTACCCCTGCAACCACTCAGAGATGTACTAGGCAACAAAATAATAAGCTATATACAAATGCCGCACGACAATTGATAAGGGGCCAATAACAAGTCATCATCATCATCATACGCCGTATCCCAGCTATCTAACAAGTACGCCTTATAACAAGTAAGAAGAATAATTGCATGGGAATTTAGAAGCACAAAATCTACATGTCATTATATTCAAAGAAACGATCACACAATCAATAGTAAAAAAGCATGCATAAAGCAATTGTAAAATGCCAAAACTTCTTATAGTCGAAGATGAATATAACCTGTATAAAATGATTTTCCAATGTCTCCACTTAATTAGACTCTTCCATCAAAGCCATAAAAAAAGACCCGACCACATTCCTTTTATGGGTGGTAACTGTGCTACAAATGCACCCCAAGGAGGGTAACCTACTCCACTTCCACGAACTCGACCATCCATGCGTAAGGAAAGATACCTTTAAACAAAAGCCAATGTTAATCATGTGATATCAAAAAAAATTTAACAAATGAAAATTAATGTAAACTTACACTGGAGCATCCGGAGAGCCTTCGGCCATTTTTTTCTGTTCATCCAACCATCTGCGAACAGCATGCAGTATGAGACTCGGAGCTATAAATGACATCCAACCAAAGGCTGGGGAAAATCTATAATCATCATCATCATAGTATGACTTATCAGAATCAATATGATTAAGAAAATGTGATCCAATCCCAAAGTTAAGCCCGCTTCTAATTAAACTTTTACAAGGAATAGAGAATATAAGATAGCTGCTCAGCAAGTTCCGTATAACTTACTTGATCCACTCAGAAGTGTAAAGTGGAAGTAGTTGCCAAAGTCTTCTCTTTCTCTCAACAAGAGCTACCTCATCCTCTCCCTCTTCAAAATCAAATGTGGGCACCTCCCCATCAGTGACAAAAGGTACAACCAATACCCCTCGCTCCAGAAGGCCTTCTGTAAACGGCTTACTCAGTCTAAAAGACTCCTAGATGAAGGAAGCCGGACCAGAAATAATGACAAGGCGTGCAGCTCCCCTCAGTGCATTGACAGGGACAATCCTCTTTTCATCCAGACAAAGCTTAAGGTCTGAGAGGTTCTCTTCTCTTGAGAGTTTAGCCACTTGTACATTCTTAGCAGTTTGCTCTCTGAAGTACAAAACTGCAAAGATAGCTACTGCTCCAAAGTCAATACCAAGACTTTTCAAAATCTCAGGGACAGACAGCATCACCTCTCGAGGAATTACTTAAAGCAGCGATCAACTGAGTAAAAGCGATAAGTCCTCCCAGACCAGCACTTGCAATAAAAGCCAGATAAAAGAACATACAAACGGAACGAAAAGGGGAAAGAACTTCGCTTCTTATCTTGGCTGTAGAACTGAAAAGAAGAAAAACAAACAGGTCATCTAGCTCTTGACTTCTAATGAGACCATCTGTATAAGTTTATAAAGAGATTGTTCAACGCATAGAAACGTCGGAATTCTCAATCTCACCCCCTGTATAAGTTTATGGAGTGATTATTCAATGCATAAAAATGCGTTCATTGGGGCCTCTGGAACCTTTGAATTCTAAATCTCATTATCTGTGCAAATTTACAGAGTGATTTTTCAACACATAAAAACGTTGGACTTCAAGTATTTTTTTATATTCAAACAGTTAACATCTCAGCATTGTGAGATACTGACAGCATTCAGTCATACTCTTCTACTATCTTCTTAAATAACAGAAAATCTAATTTCAGACCAGCATAGCCACTAGAAGTACATTTGAAAGACTGGAAAACAATGTCAAAAATTTACTACACTCTCCCAATCAAAACATCCTCCCGTCCATGCATACATCGTATCGCTTATACAATCCATTTAAGATGCAAAATTCTTTCACTGCCATTCTCAGCTCATCTATAGACAATACTCCATTTTTCACAAAGAAAAGCAAGACTTTTCATTACAAGTGAAAGGCTATTTCAAATTTCTAAAGGAAACACGTGCAGTTTGAATCCAGAAATGGGGTTTGGTACCTGATTTCAGTGGAACTAGACGGCTTATCTGACGCTGAACATCTGGCTCTAAAACCCACCTTCCCGCCGGGGATTCCGAAGAGAGCTGAGATGCTCCGATGGCAGCAAGAGGAAATCCTTGTAAGAAAGAAGGGAGCTGGGACCGAAGCAGCAGCTGCTACCGCTTTGTGGCGAAAACCGGTGAAGCAAGAAAAGTAGGACACAGCGGCAGCCATGGCCGCTTCGCCAAGCCTGGTGATTCCGACACTAGAGAGCTTGCAGCGGTGGTCGTCGGGTTCGTATGGCTGGGCCTCGAGAGGAGGTGCTAACTTGCGCCGGTGGCGCGCCGCTGAATGGGGTGGCGATCACGGCGCCACGCCTCCCGGAAGTCCGGTGAGCTCCGATGAGTGGCCAATGTGGGTGGGCTTTTTTGGTATATATCGGCCCAGTGAATAGACGCAGCCGAGCAGGAAGCAGGGAGTTCCTGGGCTTCCATTTGGACTTGGGCCTACTTTTGTTTGTGGGTTGGGGACCACTTGGATGCAGAAATTGTTTTTTAACAGGTCCTCATGGGATCTCCGACACTGGTTTGTCGATCAAAGCTGACAAAGATCGTTCCTGCTCGCGCTGATTCTCTCCTTCAAATTCAATCATACATATTTTTGCTAGTGTTAATTAAGAAACTAAAGTGGCCATTTCTTGTTCCTTAATCCTTATGAATCTATGATACAAGTTGAATAAAATAGGTGTTGTACCAATCTTTGTATTACAAGGCGATTCCCTTTTGGATTAGAAATCATAATCCATATACAAGGTATTTTTTTAGTATGGGGAGACTTTAAGGCCCAACTAGAATGGGCAAGGCAACCCGCCTCTTAGAGCACCCTATCCTGTTGCCAATCATACACATTAGGTAAATGGGGATACAATACTGGTTGGTGCCAAATAGAGTGAGTTTATTAACCAAAATTGGGGATATAATCACTGGTGGGTGCCCAACAAAGTGGGTGTATTAACCTAAGAGTAGTTATTTTTCAGATTAAGATTAGCTACAGGAGGCATAGACTTATACCCCTCCGGTCATTTTTAATAGATACCATTTTTTCAAATAAACTAATTTTCAATTTATTTGAAAAAAGGATATCTATTAAAAGTGGGAGTATTTCGATTATAAGTCTCAATAAGAAATGGGAATTCCATAATGCATGGATCAACCTTTTCACCTGGCCAAACTAAGCCGATTGTGAGCATTTATCATAACTGGTGATAACTGAAATTTTAGTCATTTATTTACTGAGGCAACACGAGTTTGTGAAGCAGTTCACAAACATAACAGAAATGCTTGTTGCCTAACTACCTAGCCAGCTGGCATCCACCTCAGCCTTCCGTCAACATCCACTTTTACCAGCAGTGCCGGTTCGTCGTTCAGAATGGAAGGCAGTAGCCGCAGTACATAAGGAGCTCGGTGCTTCTCTAGAAGTAGTTGATTGATTTCTGAAATTTTCTTTTGAACTTGGTTCTGCTTCTCTGAGCTCTGCTGAGTTTATTCTCACATGGATTTGTGAAGTCTGAGTGTTGTGGATTCAATATTCCTTTTATAATTCCATGGATTTGGGATTGCTTTATGGATTCAAAGCTCTGTAACCATTTCTTCTCTCAATTTTACTGTTTAGTTCAAGATATCAATTATAAATCAGTTGTAGAAAAATCAAGTTATTTAGTTATTTGATTTCTTTGCTGCTGCATGCATAACTTACCTAACTAAACAACGCCAAATATTTAATTTCCCGCTGAAGAAGCCTCAACTTATTTGCTATAAATAATTAGCATTTCATTAATTTTCTTTCAATCAGACATGGATTTTAAGGATTATTCCACTATTGGTAAAGCTTGCATCAAGTTAGTTTCACCATGAGAATGATCCAATGTACTAACTAGCTGTTCCCATATATATAGGCCACATGTATATAATCAACAAACAACAGTGAGCAGTAATATATGGAATTTATAAAATTTGGCTCCACTTTAAGGTGCAATTTCATCTACTAACCCTTGATCTTTTAATCAGTTGGTAAAAATTCAAGCGAGTCATGGTGGAAATTAACTTATCCATGTGCTTTCAATTTTTACAATGGGTGGAACCCTTGGAACCACAAATTTGTATGGTCAGTGTCCATTGGGCAGTGCCTATGTTTGCATTCCCAGAATAAACTTTGGCATATAGATTAATTTGCAGCCGCTAACAACAAAATCGGCTTAAAGCAGTGTCATATTTACTAGCCAAAAAAAATGATCCTTCTTCATTCTACCCACAAGTATACACACGAGTGACCCATCTACCATACAGAACACAATACATAAAGAATGAGAGACAATCAGGTAGAACCGTATAAACAAAGTAAAATCATACAGACGTTTGCCCTTTCTGTTCACATAACAGAACACCGTCCATTATCTTCACTGCTTCTGCTTGTGGCAACCGATTCATTTGTATTTGTCACATGATTAATTCTGAAGTCGGTTGGGTTCAATCCATACTGGAACGTGACAAAAGCGAACATAACTTAAGAAACAAAATTGAGACTAGTGTAGTTGATAAATCACCGGCTATTAATAAAAAGAGCTTTGAAATGTGAACCAATCAATAAGACGATTCAATATATAAGATAAAAAAAGCCTTCAGTGCAATTGTAAGCAACTTTTTCTTGTGGACTTTATAGAAGTCTACCTCCTTCGATCAATTAGCTGATGTTCAACTAGCCTACCAGGAGTAAGACAAAACTGGAGTAAATTATTCAAAACCGATTGCAGCTACGATTCCAAAGAAACATATTCGAGAGATAATTTTTCTCCATTGTATTTTTATACTTTACAATCCAAAGAATATGTAAAACCATAAATTTAAGATAGCTGCACCTCAAAATTTCCTAAAGAATAATATGAGCGCAACCATAGATGAGAGCAGGCAAATTAGAACAAGAAAAAAGCAATTATGAACCTTAGCAAGAAGTAGAGTGGTGATAATATCATGGCCCTTGGAATGTTCATAGTTAGGATTAGAAAAACTACAAAACTACATATGCAGAGAAGGATTTTCAGTAGATTTCAGAGCAGAGTCATTTGGTGCCTTCAAATAAAAAAGTACGAAGACAAGCATTGGCTTATCTCTTGTAAGATTTGACAATATTATTGTTGCAATCTGTTAACAGATTTTCAATAGAAACAAAAAAAAATAACGGTAAGTGGAATTCAGCAGATAGAAATATGATGTCCAATAAAGTTTAATCTCTAAATTACAACATATATATATCACTAATCTAAAAACTCCACAGACTAACATTAATTAGTTTCCTTCAACACAATTCATTCTTCGCCTATCAAGTAGTCCTATTTTTACATCCAATCCTGCACAACTATAACTGATGTAATTGATTTAAGGCTAGGTATGTGATAGTTATTAAGTTTCAGCAAAAGCAAATTATCAATAGGGCAAGATTCTTATACTCTCTTAGCAATTGTATATTGAACTGCATGCAAGTTTAGCTAATATTGTTCAGTTGCAAAGCATACGCAGCAATTGGCAAACACAAATTAGATTAAGCTTCTACTGCAGAAACAACAGCAACAAACAAATATACTCCATACAAGCCAATTGGTTACACAGTCAAAAGAAATTTAGAATAATAAGATTACATCAGTCAAAATGCCATATTTCAGGAAAATTTAACTGTAATGAGAATTAATAAGGAAACTAGATGATGCAAGCCATTCATTTTTCTCTTATCTCTAGTGCTTGATGCAAGATTTGCTTGAAAATAGACTAGAATACCTTCTCTCTCATGCGAATACTCCAAGGATCTTGAACTCCTTTTGTGTCAACAGATGTTGAAGCTGAAGCCTGAGCTCCTTGCTGATTGAGTAGTGGCTGCCTAAGCCCACCCCTAGTGACAGAATATTCCTCATCACTATCATAATCTACCTTTTTGGTTGAGATTATGGTGCGCAAAATTATTGCCAAAAGTAAGGACAGAGCCTACACACAAAATAAAAGGGGCATCACATGAAGTGGTCAATGCAAACACAACATCCTCTTATGGAATAAGATGAAGCAGCTGTAATAAGGAGTTCCTACTCTTATACCTAAAACATGTGGAATAGGGTGGCCTAGCAAATGTAAGAACAAGAAAGACAAGCATAGCTCATATAATTGCACACATACATGACAACGCAAAAAGATATTAAGATTGTCAGGAGTTGCCACTTAAGAAACAAGATTTTTAATATGTTATTGAAGAAGTGGGAAAAAATCAGGCTGAGAAGTGGTCAAGTCCAGATCCTGAAGACGCTCAATCAAAATAATTGCAAGCTTAAGACTAACTAGGACAATAAAATACTATAAAAAAATAAAAGCATGCTGCATTAAAAAATTTGTTTTTTTTGTACCTGAATAACAACCACAGCAACCCCAACCCACTTAAATATGTCAATGTTATTTTGAATGAATGCTCGGAGCCTATCAAGCTCTCCAGTAGGGTCATAAGGAAGATCCTGCCAGATAAGCATATGGAAGCATTATAATGATAATCTAATTATAAAATACGTAGCAAAACCCCATAAAACCAAGCGCTTTGAACAGATATGAGAAGATGTCAAGTACATAACGTCCGAAGATAAGCTTGTTAGAACTCTAAGAACCAAACTATATTTCTGAATAATGAAGTCTGAATTACATAAGAAGAGAATCGATCTTATATAGAGATCGGATTCCTAATACAAGAAAGACCTAAAACAGGAAATTACTTGATAAACAAATAAACCAAAGTGGACTAAACTACCCTCTATAATATAATAAATAACACTAAGGACTTAACTAAATTACGAATAACTTTACTCTCTAACACCCTCCCTCAAACTCTAGATGTGTGAAACATCAAGAGTGTGCACGAAAAGGGGTGCAGCAGTGGACGACGGATGGAAGAAGTAGTGGACAGTAGGCGGCAGCGGCAGATTCCAGAAAGAATAGACGGGATCATGATATCTCTGCAAATTCAACGAACATCAGCGGATGGCGTGGTGCAGATCCAGGAGTGGCAGATGGATTCAGATGCGAAGTGGCAGACAGATGGCAGATGCGGAGTGGCAGTTGAACGGCAGATGCGGAGTGGCAGTTGAACGGCAGATGCAGGGCTGCAGTCGGATATAGATCCAGAGTGGCAGATGGAGGAAAATGGCAGCAGCGAGCAGACAGATGCAGAGCGACAACAGTTGCAGAGTGGCAAACAGAAGCGACGGGTGGTGGCAGCAATGGACTAGAAAGTAAGCCTGAAGTTTGATGGGAATCAACAACAAAACAGAGAAGTGGCAGATGGAAATGGAGGCAACCAAATGGGGACAACAAGTTGACTGGGATCCCGCAACTGGGTGTGATCGTCACAGGGGAAGAACAAGGCTAGCGACAAGCACAATCATCCAGCATGACAGCATCTCAACGGCTGCAGAGGATCTCACGGGATGTTGACTACGATCAAGCAAATCTGGAAAAGACAGAAGCTTCCCTACAGCGGACACAGGTAGACAACCATAGGACGGCATATTTTTGTTTCAAATGAGCACTAGAAAGGGATGGAAAGGGCTAGCGGCAGAGAGGAATCAAAGACGTGCAAGAGAGAACAGACGACCTCCTTCCTCTTTAACAGAGATGGATGCAAGCAGAACAAGGAGGGAGTCAGAGTGGCCTCCCCTCTCCTAGTCTCTGGTTTAGTCGATCAAACCAGAGAGTTAAGCAAGACAACCCTTTTTTTTCTTTTTCTTCTTCATTCTCAGAGGACGTAGACGGATGCAAAGATCAAACAAACCTAAGGACATGATGTAGCAATGAACGGCGGATGCAAGGGAGAACAAGGTGGTAGCAGATCATGGTGGAAGTAGGCGGTGGCAAAGGATGCTGATCTCATGATGCAGACGGACATGCGGATTTCATATTCAGAATGGCAGTAGACAGGCCGATTCAGAGTGGTTTAGACGGATTTCAGATTCAGGCGGACTTCATATTCAGACGGATTTCAGATTCAGACAGACGTCAGATTCTGACGGATTCAAAGTGGCGGTGACAGCGGACAGACGGATTCAAAGTGGTGCAGGGGAAAAAAACGATGGGTGGAAGCAACAAAACTGATGGTGGTGGGTGGCAACAAAATAGGAGACAAAAAGAATAGGAGACATAAACTGAAGCAACCAGTGGAACTGAGGCCTCCCCTTCCCCCTTTTCTCTTCTTCTTCTTCATCCTCAGACATAAACAGACGCAGAGATCAATGTATGTGCTCCAGTACTTCTCGCTCTGACACCATGTTAGAAATCTAAGAACCAAACTATATTTCTGAATAATGAAGTCTGAATTACATAAGAAGAGAATCGATCTTATATAGAGATCGGATTCCTAATACAAGAAAGACCTAAAATAGGAAATTACTTGATAAACAAATAAACCAAAGTGGACTAAACTACCCTCTATAATATAATAAATAACAGTAAGGACTTAACTAAATTACGAATAATTTTACTCTCTAACAAAGCTTACCTCTTGCCAGTGCTTGTCGATAAACAAAAACGCAACCAAAGCAGCCTCGACCATGATAAGTATCATGATAAGCAGAGTATACTGCGGTTAGTCTAAAGTTAAGTCAAACATTGGTAACATAAACTACCTGAAACGGACAATGAGAAAGTCACAGAAGAAAGCGTAACCATAAAAGAGAACTAAAAAAAGCAGAATTCAGTCGCATAATTGGATAAACAAGCCTTTGCAATCAGTACTAATCAGGATACGAAACACAGGCAACAACCATTGATGGTTTCGGCAGCAATGTGGCCGATACAAGTCACCATGCACAACAGAACCCCAACACACATAAAGCTATAGATGAACCTGCCCATATACAACTCACAATCATCAGCACAAAGCAGACAATTAAAAGAACACGCACATGCATAAACACTGAAAGATTGCAACAAACGCCCGATTGCAGGTGAATTTTGCTGGAAAATATGATATAGACGTATAATGAAAATCAGAATCCTAAAAGCTCGACCTTTTAGGTACAACGATTATCTAACATAGTATCAGAGCTCCAGTTTCTAGAAGATAATCAGTATCCTAATAGCTCGAGCTTTTGGGAACAACGGCTATCTAACAAATTTCCAAAGAATAAATTCCAGAGATACCAAATAGCAAAAACCCAAGAGTTAAGCAAATGCAATCAAACAACAATGAATCCTCACCAGGGAGCAGGGACCCTACGGAGGCTGAAACCAATTGTGTCTTCCGACCCAGAAACCATTTGAACACCAGCATCAAACGGGCCCGTGCCATCTCCAATGCCGACCATGTCTGCAGCATCAGAAGCGAGGAAGACGGGATTGAGCAAAGGGGGGCCCGGGTTCTGCGGCGGGGGAGCCGCGGGAGGGAGGCGGGAGTGCTTGCTCCATTGATTGAGCATCCACGCCGAGTAGACGACGATGGAGACTCCCACGAAAAACTGCAGAAAATTCAGGAATTTCAAGTGGAATGCCAGGTAGCTCCGGCAGCATGATCGCTCCCGCCGGCTCATCCTCGCCGCTGCTCCAAATGCCTCGCAGAAGAGGCAAATTATGGGCAAAGATAACGGGAATTTCAGCTTCCGAGGGAGGGCAAAGATGTCAAAAGTCAGGAGTTTCTGGTAGAGAAGCAAGAGGATGGCCAATGGGGAGCGGAGGGGCGAAGGGGGCGGGTTCTTGGAACCTAGTGATTTGACTGGATTGCCCTTACTGCGGGAGCACGACGATGATCCGGCGTGTGTGATTAGGGAAATTGGTTAATTAGAGAGTGATTTGTTTGTTAATCAGTGATTGGATAAGGCATTTTTTTTTTAAAAGTGGGATAACATCTTTGTGCAATTTGGAACATTCTGGGATTGATGGGCCAGAGCGAGAGTCAAGAACATCTGCTTCATGTGAGCTGCTGCAGTTGTTGGGTCACACATTCCAGGCCCACAAAATACTTCATTAATTGATCTAGAGGTAAGGGGTGTCTATTGATTCCACGAGTTAATGGTCGTTTGGCTCGTATGGAAAGCAATAGAATTGCGATGTCTCACATGCAAAGCAGTTTTAAAAAATAGTTAAGTCAAAAGGAAGGTTAATTTGGCATTAGAAGCAAGTGTTTTTAAGTGCAAGAACATCTGGACCAGACTCTGCAGGTTGCTCAACTTCTTCTTCCTTTCCTTTGTACTTTATAACGAAGTAGGTAAAAGTTTGGACAACTGTAGGAAAAATGTAGTGCTAAGTGCTAACTGGGGCTGTCACATAATACAAAAGTGAAATCAAAATAGCTTTGTCAGTTACAACATGCAATGCCAGAGTAATTAAGATCATATTGTAGGAAAGAAAAACAGTGCCAAAATACTCATTCAGTGAGTAAGAATTCCTGCTATCCTTATTGCACAAGGAAGAGTCATTGACGCATAGAGTTTTCCGAGTGATTCACACTATACAAAAGTTTCCTAATTGTTCTGCAATATAGATAACTTTCCAAAAATGTTAAAGTATGTATGCAGAGCCGCTTGAAATAAACATAACTTTGTATAAAAAAAAGAAGATAACTTCATTCCAAACGCGGGAAATGCAAATGGCAAACTTGAAACGATTTCATTCCACACTATTCTCTGCATGATGTTCACAATTATACAGAACTACTATGTTTTCTGTTATCCTTCCATTGCAATTTTGCATGTTTGATACCAAGTTACCAACATTCACAACTCTATAACTACCCGCACGGCCCATGAATTTTGGAAGTGGATTATAGATTTCTAAAATTGCCCTGTTCCCTAGTTTTTGTTGCAGAAACAATTTGTTTTCTCTTAGCTACTCCTCAACATTGGTGGATTATTTGAAAACTTAAAATGAATCTCCCACCTAAACAACTTCACTTGCTAGCACTTGTTCCTCAACTTCTCCATTTCCAAATCCATAAAGCCCCAGAGCCACCCCTTGTCTCAGCTGGTCACCCAGGTTTTCCTTCTGCATTATCCTCATCCACTATTCACTACCAATCCCTTGCTATCATATCATTCTCAGGACGTTCCTTCCGGCTTCCAGTACTTCTGCGTTACCTTCCCCTTCTTGTCTTCCGACTTGCAGCCACCTATGTGACAGACACTCAAGCAGATGGTTCCACCATGGAGTTGTAAATGCACGACATTCTTGGAGGCAGCAACCCCACGGCCCGGCCTATGACTGGTTTGCTGGGCAACATCTACAATGGCCAAGGCACCTTTGAAAGGCCCATAAGTTTCAACCTGCCCAAAGGTGGGGTGGTCATCAGCCGGGCCCGAACGGCCTGGGCCTGGGCTTTGGCACCATCACAGTCATTGATGACATCTTGACAATGGCGCCCGCTCGATCTTGGGTCCCATGCGGTCGGTCAGGCCCAAGGAGTGTACGCGGCTAGCGCATCGGATGGGACCACACAGATGATGGCATTCACGGCTATGATTGAAGGGGCTGAATATGGAGACACTTTGAGCTTCTTTGGTGTGTACAAGATTGGAAGTGACATGTCCCAAGTATCGGTCACGGGGGGCACCGGCAAGTTCAAGAACGCCGGCGGATTTGCCGAGGTCAGGTCTCTCTTCCCATCTGGTCAGCATGTCACAGATGGGGCTGAGACTTTGCTCAGGATCACTATTCATCAAACTTATTAATGAATATGCCCATGGATATTGATTGAGTCCTTTCGATTTTCCTTTTAATTTCCATTTGTCTGATTTCCTTCTGTAACAGTTCGATGCAATTAAATCATTGTAGTTGTGAGCTCAACTTGCAAGTGAATTTGAAAAAATGTAATTGAAATTAAATCAAGTATCTGAAGTTTGATACGTAGTAAATGGTGGCAGCTCCTCTCAGTGCCCTCTAAGTGTCTAAGTTGATTCTCGCACTCAAAAGTACTCCAGGCAATGGTAATTGTTTTGGCGCATCCATGTTGTTCATATTAGCAAAATAGCATGTGCAATTGGTATCCGGGGTCCATTTTCTTTGCGTGAAATGCATTGTTCATAGCCAAAAACATCGCTTTGGACAATTGAATGACATATTAACATCTCAATCTTATCTTGTTGCCAAAAGAAAACATCTCAATTTTATCAAAATGTTTACAAACTCATTTGATAAGATTCAGACCGCAACATTTTAGCAAAAAAATAAGTACTGTGTTTTGTAAACATATCCGAATGGCACAACTGATCAGATCCGGGCAACACAGAAGCATCCCAACCACTAAAGCTAGGTCATCAAGAAGCTGTGATGAGTGGAAAATTTCTGAGAGAGAGGCCCATGGCAACCTCTAATTCCCTGAGCAACTTTGCAACCAGCCAAAGTCCCAAACTAAGCCCTGAAATCTAATTGTTAGGGATACAAATCGGTGGTCACTTAAGTTGGGAACGCAAATGGCAGGTTTTATCCCAAATCTCGAGGGGTTGAGACTCACGAGAATTAATTATATGGGTAATTAGATTGTACGACCACTTGGGAAAGTGGAGGGCAGCGAAATAGTGAGCAGGATGGCAGCGAGTGGAGCATATCTCTACGCACAATGGCTACAAACTTTTAGAACATGGTGGGCACAAAAGCATCAGGTAAGTCCAGTACATCTCTACTGTATATGTAACTTAAAATCTTTAGATTCATGTGGATTTCACTTTGGCCTTAGTTTTATTGCACATTAAAATGGCTCTCTCATTCTCTCTCGCTCTCTCACTTTTTTGTTTGATCGTAATAAATAAACACTGCATGTTGTTATCTGAAAAATCAAATATGATTATTATATACTCCCTCCATTCTAAAATACTGTGTACATTTGAGAAAAATCTCATTTTTATTGGACTATGAAGCCCATAAAGAAATCACGTGACTTCTTCGATCTCCCGTCCAACTCGTATGCTTGTTCACGAATCAAGTTCAAGTCAATCTTTCCAAGTCTCTTCCAATTTTGGAAAGAGGAAGTCACATGATTTGGCAAAATGCATACAATATTTTAGAACATTGAATATTTTTAAATATATATAATATTTTGGAATGGAAGAAGAGTACGTAAATACAATTGACTGAGGTAGACCTTAGCCAAGTAATTCACCAAGCTTAAATGGGGAGTGAACTGGCTATTCAGAAGAGTATGGCCGCTATCTGTCGGCTTCGTAAAGCTCTGTGAGGTGGTGAGGCTCCACAATTTGGCAGACTCGTCAGGAGAAGCCAACCTTCACTAGTGGCAGTCATCTTTTCTTCCCCACAAACAAAAGGCAGTATTAGCCTAGCTAGTAGTTTAGTATGGCACATCTGTAGATCTAGGTGGCCTATCTACAACATGATAAGGTTCTTGCAACTACTACTGATGTCCTCTCATTGAACTCTCCTTTAGATCACTACTGTGAGTTCCGCTCACCGCAAGGGAAAGTTAAGTGGACAAAGATTGCCTTCTTCTTCTTTCTTATTGAAAAAAAAAGCGATTGCCTTCTTCATCGAAGTTGTGATCTGCTCCGAGAGCACATGTGAAGTAGTTTGAAGAAATTCCAATTAAAATGGTAAGGTCGCTAGGCAATGCCTATGGCCTATGGGTGGTGCGTTTGGCATTGCTGTATGGCTGGAGCAAATAGTGCTTGCCTGCATGTGATGAGCATAAGACATTGTCTAGACTCCTGAAGAACACTTCAACCGACCAGTTTCCTCCTCTCACATTTACATACTTTACTATCCAATGTATGTAGATTCTCCACGCGTTTCATAGTTAGGCAGTTTTGTTTAATACCCTCGGCACGATGCATCTTGACTACATGCAAATTAATACGGAGTAGCATATAGTTCTCGGTAATGACACTGCATGCTTATGATTAACTGAACAGTACCCACTTCCTATGGCTTGATATGATCACAACTTAAATCTGATTAACTGAACAGTACCCACTTCCTATGGCTTGATATGATCACAACTTAAATCTGAGGCTTTCTTGCCCACCACCCCTCCCCCCCCCCCCCCCCCCCCCCCCTAAAAAAGGAATAGAAAAAGTAAAATATGTCTTCAATCTGAGGCGGAACAACCGACACTGATTAGTGAATAGTGATTATGCCCTTCTTATTACTTTGACCCGCATTATCATATGCAGCTATAGATATGAAGTCCAGCTCAATCCGTGTGACAATGGTGTTGATTCCTTGGCCAACCCTAACATAAATAATAATGACTTCTTATTCTTCCAAAGAACCACTTAATAAACGTTACTGTTACCTACCGTTGACCCATGATAAAAATGAAAATTATAAGTCACCTAATAGTACCTAGTCACCTAACAGTACCTGAACATTTCTCTCTCGCGTGATCCTCCGCATTCGTCATTTGATAAGTATAAACATAATTAGTTCTGATCAGTTAGTTCGTCATAATAGGCTGATGCTTGATCAATATATTTTTGTGATGACCAACCCTGAACAACATTACTCCTTGCATGGTGGATCAGTTTATTATATGTCCAGCTAATACCTTCAGCATCGTCAACCCCAAGACTTATTCAAATCTGTATATATGAGACCACTTACCAATTTGTGGGAAAATACATATGAAATCCCTTGTTAGTTCAAACCTCAAATTATCTTCACTGTTATACATTAGTCATGACATAGATAACATAATAGATTGCATTATTGTGCAGTTGTTTTCTCCTGATAACAACCACCACGTACAATCCTAATCCATCCTACCAGTTTAAAACGTCAGGTATTCCATCTACCAACCTTTTAGGACGGGCTTTGTCTGTATTAGGATTTAGGAGGTTGGATAGTTAGGTCTCCTCACCCAGCTGAACTCTCCAGATTATACTCTAATTGGAAAAGGTTTATATGAGTCCGGGCTCATGCGTGGACATGAGCGGAGACTATCTGAGCTGTCGGATTGGGGGCGGGCGGTGATTCAAACCTGCATTCATGCCCCCTGTATTGATGGCCGCCTTTGGATCGAAATCTGACAGCCCAGTATCGACTCACGCCGATGGACGTGAGCCTTGGCTCATATAAACGGGACTGGTGTGATAATATGGAAAATCATGATCTCTAGTTTAGGAGAAGGCACATCCGAATGTGCCGAAAATGAGACACATCGGCCAGACATTTGATGCATCCTATCCTTTTCTCCAGTCCTCTGCGATATCTAAAAAAGCGAGAATCTGCGTACAGTCGCAATTCGACTGTCTGGTAGGCCTAATCCATCAACACCCCCAATTGACTAGTACCACATGGAGAGGCAAACGCAACTCTGTGGATTTTAGTGGTGGATCCCATACGCCACTACCACCGTAGTGAGTGAGATGATGAAACTGTTTGGAATCGTTGGCTTCTTTCTCTAGAAAGCATGTCATATCCTTAAGATTTGAAGGAAAATAGGAGTAATTGACATGTGCCTGCTCCGTCTGTCTCCAATTTCACTCTGATGTAGAGTGTAACTAACCTTGAACATGTATAATAAGGTGTTGTTGGTTTGAGAATATTGCCAGAGTCGTGGGAGTTTGGCCAAAGTCCATTTCTTCTCAAACTGTTGAAGCTAGTGGCTATCCCAACTCTCTACTATCTTTTTCTCTCTTCTCTTCTAACTTTTAAGAGTAGGGGAATGATTGAATTCGAGAGTCTGGGAGAAGCTAAGCTATAATTCGCATGAAGCTAGAAGAGACGCCAGGCATGCGCTGGCAAAGAAGGGCATTATACAGAAAGTGGGCATACTGTACAAGTAAGATCAGCAATGAGTAAAGATTGACCAACATGCATGTCTTTTGGTCACGGGCCCAAAGTTGATAGTTAGCACTAGGTGGTGGACTTTCAATGTGATTCACCCCTTTTTGCTCACTTGGGTCCTTTCCCTCATGACCATAGAAGAGAAAGAAAATCCTTGAAAAGGAAAAAAGCTTTATCAACGCACAAGAAACCCATGTTTTTGTAGTGTAGAATAAGCAAAAACTGATGCAAGGAAAGCCGTAAGCAAGCTCTTAGGGGCAAGAGGCAAATAGCCCTTCTCTTGTGGTGTAATTTTCCACGACCGGCCGACGTGACTGCGTATGTGTCCCTCTCGGAGAGTCCTTCTCTTAACCCTTTTGGCTTTTTGAGTCTCAAATGGGCAACTGGAGTTGGTCAATCTGCTGAATGACTTACAAGTATAATCCATAAAAGTAATTAAGGTACACACTGATCAAAACCAAAGTGGGAAAGTTTATATGGCTTCTCATGAGCTTCTAACTGAAACGGGCTGAGAGAAGAATTGCAGCAGACTAAAGTTTCGATTGTTAAATGCACCAGACTTTGATTGTAAAAAGAGCTACCTCCCATCATGTGGGTCTTTCATCACTTCGGACGTCACACACACTTTAATCCGTTTGAGATGGAGGATCATGCAACTAATAACTATGACTTAATGTTGATCACTTTAAGTTAATTAAACTGTTGATGAAGCTTACTATCATGAAACTTAACGCAAATGCCATTTTAAAAAGGAACTTTTTAGGCAAAAAATGAAACACCATACTATAAAATTGAGGGAGATAAAGATGAAGATTGGGTTGGCCGCAAAAGTCAAGAGTGATTTAACTTTTTCCAACCTTTTTTTTTGTTGGTAGAAAACAGTGATTAAACTTGGGATGCCATAAAGGAGGAGAGAAATTGATGTACTTCCTCCGTTCCATATTAATAGCCCTATTTAGTTTTTCCCAAAAAATATTGTAATACTCCCTCCCTTTCATGCACAGAGGGGCTGAAGGACACTAGATTTTGTTCCGATAGTGAGCGTTAATACAGGGCAGGCAGGTTTTGAATTATCACCCGCATTAAACTCCATTGAATCTCAATCCGTCGGCTCACATCATCTCGAGCCATGCGCCTGTAAACCCAGGTTTATATTAAAACTTTCCTCTTTAAAACAATCTGATTTCAGTTCATTTCGAAAACAAAATAGGAGTAAGATTCATTTTTTTTGGCCAAATACCAAATAGAACTACTACTATTTTTTTTTATTACCGCGGTATATTGTTTAAGACTTTAGACTATAGAGCATCACCAGTAGCCACAATCGGGCGATGTTACAAGACTTTCAAAAGCGTGTTGAAGAATATCATCTCACGAGTTCATGGTAACTGCGTCGTCTCCTGACTCCTGACGTGTGGAGTTACGAGAGTTAGGACTTGGGAGTATGTATTGCCTTTTCCAAGACCGGTTAAAGTAACGGATGGACATGGAACTTCCAAGCTAGAGTGGAGAGGGGTGAGAAGCTGGTGAGAGAAAGCAAAGGGAGGGAGGGAGGCTGAAAGGACGCTTGCGGGCCATTAGAGCTTCAGCCTTGAGCTCTCCTCCGTTCGATTCACGAATGATTTGATCTTTCGACGGCATTGGAGTAAAAGCCGATGGATCAGAGCAAATGAAGCTGGAGTCAGAGGATGGCTTATTTGTCAGAGCTTCTCTGAATAAGAAGAGAAGGCAAAAAGGCAGAGAAGACAAAAGGCAAAAAAGGGTACCTTTCAGTGGATGAGCTTGTCGGATAGAGAAGCTCTGACGCTGAAGTTTGCTGAGATACGGCAACTTATTGTCTCTGAAGTACAGGGATTTTGGAGGAGGCGCCGGTTTGCTGAGAATGGTGAAGCTCAACGAGGCTTCTAAACATCCGCCATTGCCTGAGGTGCATAGCTTATAGTTTCATGTCTTGCTGTTTGTACATTTATACTTAACTATATCTAAATGTTTGTGGAGGAAGTGATTAAAGCATTGGGGCCAATTTGTCTTACAGGTCGTATTCAGGGTTGCTTTTGAAATTTAAGAAATGGATTCTTGGTTAGATTTGATTCTAGGGATGATGTTGTAGTTAATCTTGGTATTGGATTTTCAGTGGAGTTAATCTTGGTATCTTGTTCATGTCTATCAGATGGTGAGCATGTCTCTGGTTTTGGATTTGAGGAGAGTTTATGTTGTGAGGGTAGCATTAGTGGCATGCTTGCTGATTTGTGGCTCCCATGGGCTAAACATGGAAGGGCGGTATCTGTTGGAACTGAAGAGCAGTTTGAGAGACGAGTTCAACCACCTTAGTAGCTGGGATGGGCACAACGAGTCTCCCTGCAACTGGAAGGGCGTGAACTGCACGATTGGGTACGGGTACGATCCGGTGGTCTCATCTCTTAATCTCAGTTCCTTGAACCTCTCAGGGACTCTCTCCCCTAGTATTGGCAAGTTAGTCTTCTTAATTTCACTTAACTTGTCATTTAACTCGTTATCGGGAGAGATGCCCAAGGAGTTAGGAAACTGTTCAAGGTTAGAGGTTCTTAATCTCAATAACAATGGTTTTGTTGGAGAAATCCCTGTTGAGTGGGGCAATCTGTCTTGCATCAGAATACTCAATATCTGTAATAATAGGCTATCTGGTCCTCTGCCATTGGAGCTTGGGGGCCTATCAATGCTTGAGGAATTGGTGGCCTTTAGTAACAATCTCACTGGTCCATTGCCATGGACAATTGGGAAGATGAAAAGCCTGAAAAGATTTCGTGCGGGGCAAAATTTGATTTCTGGGAGCCTACCTGCTGAGATTCGTCAGTGTGAAAGCTTGGAACTCCTGGGACTGGCTCAGAACCAATTAAGTGGTCAAATACCTAAAGAGCTGGGTATGCTTGGGAACTTGACAGATCTGATTCTTTGGGATAACAGACTCTCAGGACTTATTCCTATAGAGCTTGGGAACTGTACAAATCTTCGCACTCTTGCTTTATATGAGAATAACTTAGTGGGACAAATACCAAAAGAAATTGGCAATCTGGTGTATTTAAAGAAGTTGTATATCTACAGAAATGAATTGAATGGAAAAATCCCAAAGCAGATTGGAAACCTTACTTCTGCAGCAGATATTGACTTCTCAGAAAACAGTTTATCAGGGGAAATACCGGTTGAATTTAGTTATATAAAAGGTTTAAGCTTGCTATACCTTTTCCAGAATCAGCTCACTGGTGTAATCCCTGTTGAGCTCTCTAGCCTGAAGAATTTGACTAAGCTTGATCTTTCAATCAATTACCTGACAGGTTCCATCCCTGTCGAATTACAGTATTTGACTGAACTTCTCCAGCTACAGCTCTTTGATAACTCACTCAGTGGCACTATTCCTCAAGGTTTAGGAGTGTACAGCCGCCTTTGGGTTGTTGATTTTTCTGAAAACAATCTCACTGGTCAGATACCAAGTCATCTCTGCAGGCATTCAAATCTGATTCTGTTGAATCTGTGGTCAAACAAGTTAACAGGAAACATCCCTAGTGGCGTTACTAATTGTAAATCATTGGTCCAGCTTCGTCTTGGTGGGAACAGCCTTACAGGCAGTCTACCTTCAGGATTATGCAAGTTGGTCAATTTGTCTGCCATCGAGTTTGATCAGAACAAGTTCAGTGGTCCCATCCCCCATGAGATTGGTAGCTGTGGAGCTTTACAAAGGCTTCACCTCTCTGACAACTATTTTTCATCTGAGTTGCCAAGAGAGATTGGTAATTTGTCTCAGCTGGTCAGCTTCAACATTTCTTCCAATAAGCTTACTGGTGAGATTCCTCCGGAAATTTTTAGTTGTAAAATGCTCCAAAGACTTGACCTCAGTCGTAATGAGTTTGTGGGCACTTTACCAAAAGAACTTGGATCTCTTGCGCAGTTGGAACTGTTTAAGCTATCTGATAATAGGCTGACGGGCCCTGTACCATCTGTCTTAGGGAATCTTTCCCGTTTGACTGCGTTGCAAATTGGGGGTAACAGTTTTTCTGGCCCTATACCACCAGAGTTGGGTGGTCTTTTAAGCTTACAGATTGCTATGAACCTAAGTTACAACAATCTGACCGGTGAAATACCGCAAGAGCTTGGAGGCCTTGTGCTACTTGAATATTTGCTGCTTAACAATAACCATTTGATTGGGAGCATTCCTTCTTCATTTGCAAAATTATCAAGTTTGCTTGGGTTTAATGTCTCATTCAATGATCTTGATGGGCCTTTACCTTTTATCCCTCTGTTTGAAAACATGCCTGTTAGCAGCTTCGTGGAGAACAAGGGGCTCTGTGGCAGACCCCTTGATGCCTGTGGTGCCTCCCTATCCCATCCAGTAAACCCACATTCATCGAAAGAGGCAAATACACCTTTGGGTAAAATTATAGCAATAGTTGCCGCTGCAGTCAGTGGAGTATCTCTTGTTCTCATTGCGATCATTGTAGTCTTCATGAGACGACCAGTAGAAGTGGTTGCTCCTTTGCATGATAAGCACTTAGCTTCCCCAGCATCGGATGAATATCTTTCCCCAAAGGGAGGATTTACCTTACAAGATTTGGTTGAGGCTACAAGTAATTTTGATGAAAGTTATGTTATTGGAAGGGGAGCTTGTGGCACAGTTTATAGGGCCTCTATGGACTCTGGACAAGTTATAGCTGTTAAGAGACTTTCGTCCCAGAGAGAAGGGGACAATGTTGATAGCAGCTTCCGGGCAGAAATTTTGACTCTTGGAAAGATTAGACATCGGAATATTGTGAAACTCTATGGTTACTGCTATCACCAAGGCTCAAACCTTCTGCTGTATGAATACATGTCAAGGGGAAGCTTGGGTGAACTTCTTCGTGGTTCTTCATGTAGCTTGGATTGGGATACCCGGTACATGATTGCCCTTGGGGCAGCTGAAGGGCTTTCTTACTTGCACCATGATTGTAAGCCACGGATAATTCATCGAGATATAAAGTCCAACAACATTCTTCTTGCCGAAAATTTTGAAGCGCATGTTGGTGATTTTGGTTTAGCAAAAGTAATTGACATGCCCTATTCAAAGTCCATGTCTGCGGTGGCAGGGTCATATGGGTATATTGCTCCTGGTAAGTGTAGCACTGTTATTGCACTCCTTTAGTGTTTTATTAGTCATATTAGGAACAATTTTGTTCTTCTTAATTGTCTTCTTTGTGATGTAAGTAGCATTTTGGAATAGAATTTTTGAAGAATTGCTTCATGGTGATGCATGAGACTGAATGCCAATTGTTGTGTGATTCATGAAGTAGCATTCTCTTATGTTGGATAATGCATACATCCATCTTTTTTGCATTTGAGGCTCACTAGATTGACTGTTACATCATTTGATTTAACATATATGTACATAGGGGGTGTCCTGATTATGCACCATTCACAGTGGAATATCTCTGTTCATTTCCTAATATTTCATCTTTGCTGGAATTCAGTTGTGTTTGAGTTAGTCATCTGAAGTAAGGTATGGAGTCTAGAAAGCGTGCATGTTCTTTGAGCATGTTCAGTGGTGAATAATGTTTACTCAGATTTAAGCCACATTTGTGATGTTTTAGTCGTGTGTTGGTGTTTAGTCTGTTTACTTCTTTAGATTCTTTCCTTCCTTTACAGGTAATGGTCCTGTTCAATTCTAAGTTTTCTAATAATACGATTTCTGCTTTCTTTTTTCAGAATATGCTTACACCATGAAAGTTACAGAAAAATGTGACATCTATAGCTATGGAGTGGTTCTGTTGGAGTTGCTCACTGGCAGAACACCTGTACAACCACTAGACCAAGGTGGTGACCTTGTCACTTGGGTGAGAGCTTACATTCAGAATCATTCTATGACTCCCGCAATATTTGATTCACGATTAGACATTGACAATAGGAGTACTCTTGAACACATGTTCATAGTCCTTAAAATTGCTTTAATATGTACAAGTATGTCACCATTTGACCGACCACCAATGAGGCATGTGGTATGCATGCTTGTTGGGTCTAAAGATAAAGGGGATTGCCTTGCTGACTCCTCTCCCAGGGCCGATGTCCCTCTGAAGGAGAACTCTTCGTAAAAGGTACCTGTAATTTGTATCAAGATCGAGTTTTTAGGTGACCATTTTTTCCTTGTAACATTTGTAAGATAGTTATATGATAAAATGATGTGAAAGTTTCTCTCAAAAATCAGCTTTGGAGTATTGATGTGAACAGCTCTTCCTAGATTTGGGAATGCAATGTCAACGTGCACAGCCCCACAACCTCCATGTAGCATGATTCTGAATTTCTAATAGAAAGCATTGCCTGGGCCCATGCCTTGTGAATCAAGAGTAAAATTTTCTACGTATCTTATGCTTGCCTTCTTATTCCCTATGTCCTCTATATTTCTTTACTTGCATTCAATGTAGAAATTCCACTGGAGTACTTTTTGAGCTTGCCATTGCTTCTGTTAACATGATGACATCTACCAAGATCCACCAGGGGTTTCATAACCATGTGCGCTCCATGGATCAGGCAATTGATGCTCTTTTAATTACATATCTCTGATGCCTACAGCCAGCCTCTGCCCCAATCTTCAGTCTTCCCTAGACTTAGCCTGCCTTAGGATGCAAACAATTGAGATATGGGGCCACTTTTTAAGAATGAATATTTAGATGGACAGCTTCTTGAATTACTTGTCTCGATATTGTTTTAGTGTTGTAGACCGGCAACTATTTTATATTTTCACAGCGTTAGCTATTCAAAAAGTACATAGTAGGGACCATGGAGGGGATAATCGCCTTGTGAGAGCCGATTGAAGTATGTATATGTTCTTTGGGGTATAATGGATTGCATGTTGTTTTCCTGTTTAGAATTTTGAACTCTTTCCTGATACCATCTTCATTAGGTACTATTCTACAAAGAAAATATGTTATGATTAATTACCAAAACAGAGACCATTACAGATTGGCTTTGCTACATTAATCTGTCCGTCTTGTCTTGAGTTTGGGTCGAGAACTCAGACCATCATGATGCATAATTATACTTTGAGATCTCTTGGTTTGCTCTCCATCGTGTTTTATGACAAGCTGATCATGTAATCCCTGTTCAATTGCATAGTGCAGTTTGTTCTGTACTAAGAGTAGCAGTCACCAGGTCCTTTTGAGTTTTCGTTTTAGGGATCATTTTTCCTTATCCTAGCTATCTGGGGTCGGCTGCATTACCAAGAAAAAAAAAGTGCATTACCGAGAAAAATAAAATAAAAAAGCGTTTCCAATACTACAATACAAACAAATTGTGTATAAAAGCTTCAGTACATAACTTACTTTTTAGTCAAGCTATTGCCTCCTAATTTATTACTCATAACTAACCTAGATTATCTGGGGTATCAACTAAAAATTCTTTTGCATGGAGTACTTACTTTATACCAGCTGAAGGATCTTCCTCCAAAAGAGAGAAGATGGAGAGGTGCCCTTTTGGCATTTCTTTGCTTGCAAGTCGAGAAATGCACCTATTTGAGCAGTAAAAGGCTTAAAAGCAGCCAAGAATGGAGCCTGGGGTGGCCATTGTTGAAGATGGATAGCGAAGAAGATTTTCCATTTGTCTTCTCTAAGCTCAACGATCGTCTGTTCTCCAACACGACCACCCGTGAAAGCAACCATGTCACCATTGAAGGTCCCAACCAGGGGTCCCGCATGGCCATGGAGAGCAGCCATGGAGACAGTTGCTGTTGCATCAATATCAACATTAACAGCAATGTCCAAGGCGTGAACAACTCCATAGTCATGGATAGTCAGGTGAGGACGAGGGATCCTGGAGTCCACCTAACTCTCTCATTACCCCGTTCTAGGCTTGATCAGCTCCAGAGGAGGCATGCTAAGAAGAGAACCAAAAAGAGAAGATCAGCTAAACGCCCTGAACCTATTGCAACTGGATACTGGGTTCTATATGTTTGTCTGATTTGCATCTCCTTGCTGGCTCTGTTTCTCTGTCCTTGATTTATGTTCTGATTTAGCATGTAATTAGACCACAAATGCTTGCTTAATTCTTGGCAAAAACAAAGCAATACAAACACATTTATATCGCACACAGCGACACAAAATTCATTATCAACCAATACATAATAGTTGTAACTTGCGGTAGAGATCGATACTTGGCGGTCGGACCGCCGGCTAGTTGGCCACACTGTGGAGAACCACCGTCTCGACGGTGAGGCCCGGGCCGAAGCCAAAGAGCACACCCCACTCCAGGCCTTCGCCGGTGGTCAGGGCCTTGTCTTCCTTAGATTTCTTCCTCATCTCGTCCAGGATAAAGAGCACGCAGGCGCTCGACATGTTGCCGTACTCGCTCAGCACGTGCCGGGTGGCCAGGAGCTTCTCCGGCTTCAGGCCGAGCTTCAACTCTACCTGGTCCAAAATAGCAGGACCACCGGGGTGGGCTATCCAGAAGAGAGAGTTCCAGTCCGAGATTCCCAGCGGCTCGAACGCCTCCACCAGGCTCTTCTCTATGTTCTTGGAGATGAGCCCGGGGACGTCCTTAAGGAGGTGGAAGGTGAGGCCCACCTCCCGGAGGTGGCCGTCGATGGCCCCGTCGCTGTCCGGGAGGATGGTCTGCGCCGCGGAGACTAGCTCGAAGAGCGGGGCCTCGACATTAGGGACAGGGTCCGCACCGATGATGATTGCAGCTGCACCGTCGCCGAAGAGGGCCTGGCCTACGAGGCTGTCTAGGTGAGTGTCGGAGGGTCCGCGGAAGGTGACAGCGGTGATCTCGGAGCAGACGACCAGCACGCGGGCACCGGCATTGTTCTCGGCGAGGTCCTTGGCGAGGCGGAGGACCGTGCCACCGGCGAAGCAGCCCTGCTGGTACATCATGAGGCGCTTGACGGAGGGACGAAGGCCAAGGAGCTTGGTTAGCTGGTAGTCCGCGCCGGGCATGTCAACGCCGGAGGTGGTGCAGAAGACGAGGTGGGTGATCTTGGACTTGGGCTGGCCCCACTCCTTGATGGCCTTGGCAGCGGCCTCCTTGCCGAGCTTGGGGACCTCCACCACCACCATATCCTGGCGGGCGTCGAGGGAGGGGGCCATGTATTCGCAGATGGCGGGGTTCTCCTTGAGTATCTCCTCGTTGAGGTGCATGTACCTCTTCTTTATCATCGACTTCTCGCCTGTGTACGCATGAACGCAGTACTTTAGAAACAATTTAACTCCTAAGTAGTTGCACACGAACATGCAAGTGAAGGCTCTTCAGTAGTTGAGATAACTTCCAGGAGTGAAGGTAGAGGAGACTAAGCTAGTGTGTTCCACATTCAAAGTTGCAATAAGGATCTTTGAATTTGCTTCGATATATGAACCGGTAAGGGCTTTTGTCAAGGGAACTAATATTTGGATTTGGGTGACATAATATTGCACTAGATCCAAGTCCATAAGAAAAATTTAAGCAGTGGTCCGTTAGAGGCATACAACAAAATCAGATAGCTTAACTAGATAATCACCTCGCGCAGAAATTTAAACAGTATTAGATACATATCAGCTGCTTGTCATGCTTGTTTTGCGTTATATAATTTGAATATTCACTCCTTCTCTAAGAACCTGCTGAAGAATCAGCTTCCCAACCAACATGGCAACATGGTTCCAACAATCAAACATACTACCACATGAAACACTTGAAGTAGCCACATCCTAAACAGTCAGTTATCAAAAACTGCCCTATATATGCAATCTAGAGAGAGAGAGAGAGAGAGAAACATACACATTCGCTTGAACTTCTCCTTGAGCTCAGTTTTGTGCTCGCTGTTTGTTATACGGAAGTAGAAGTCGGGGTAGGTGCTCTGGTCGACGCAGTTAGCAGGAGTGGCCGTGCCAATGGCCAAGACCGTAGCCGGGCCTTCCGCCCTCTGAGCCTTTCGGATGCTCTCCACATTCACCATCTTCACTCACTCACTCTTTTTCCTTACACAAGGGTGATTGTTGGTCGGAGGGCCACTGCCACCTTCTTCACCGGAGATCAGTGAATGCGTGGACGGGGAGGTTCGCCATGGCTTGTTCTTATAAGGAGCTAAGGGGTAGATAGATGTCACGTGCTTTAACCAACCTTATTTTCGCACCCCTCTCCTCTATCCCAATTCTCAACTACTCCGCACTACGCAGTACGCCCCCCATGAGGAACACGCATGTGCATCATCCATTGCTACGTACGTCTTGTTCTTTACCCCTCAGTCTCTCTTTGATCATGTAAATTGTAATCAACAACTCATGTCAGTGAAATGCATGGGAAGTCTATGACACTATAAACCGGCACAAATCGTGAACGTTTTGACTAAATAAGTTACACCCATAAAGAGCAATTGGTATGGTATTTTTTTGGGCTTTTTACATATTACTTGGCGCCAAGTTTGTTATTTCCATATGACCTGGTTTTTCCCGTGTTATCTCATATCACCTGGAATCTGGACTTGGAGTACCAAAAATGCCCCTCTTGTATATTTATCGTGTTATGACTGTGCGAAGAGGGCGTGTTGGGTTGTATACGAAAAGAAAGTGTTTCCGGCGATTTCTCCGGCGATTTCCAGAGGCGACTCCGCCGGCGAGTCCTCCGACGATTTCCAGCTGCCCCCAAGGTGTTCGAAGATCCGATTAACGTCCCCCTGCTCGATTTCTCCGGCGCCCCTTGTTGGATTTCGACGACACGACTGACGGACAGTGCGGTTTGGGCGGCGATTTGTCACGTAAAACTCCTGGGATTTCGGAGACGAAGAAGTTGAGTTTCCCCTGCGGCTCCCCGCGCATTCGAGCAACCGGCGGAGTGTACGATTGAGGTTCGGTTTGCGGCGAGGAAGCGTGTGAAAGGGCGTACGAGGAAATACACACATACACACCACTAAACCGCGGTAAGTTAGAAAAATCCTTACTTATTTTAGTTCCACAAGCTAAGAATTTAAGTTTTCTAATTTTTAAGATGAAGCATAAAGTCGTATTGTATACAATACGACTTGAGCGTTAGTCGTGTAGGATGCAATACGACTATTATGATTGCCTGTGTTTCCAACACGACTGTTCTACTGACCACTCTACCTATCTCATTGCAGATGGATACAAAAGAAGATGAGTATATGGAGGAAATACCATCGGAAGAGGAGGAAGATCAGGAATTCTTCGTTGCACCTCGGGAGCGAAGACAGAGGGGCAGGAAGAGGAAGGCTCCGATGGACCGATCAGGCAAGAAAACATGCAATTCGCGACTGGCGGTTAAGACATATTGTCAACCGAGGACGATGAAAAAGTGTGCGGCCATCTTACGGCGTCACCAAAGATGTTGCCAACTGATCAGAGAAGCTGGGTTCTCTGTCATCTTTGAAGGTGAGGACGTAGTTGTTTCTCGGAACCTGATCGACCATTTGGTTAGGTATTGGGATGAGGAGGCGAAAGTCTTCAATATCAAGGGGAGAACGGTACATTTCACAGAGCAAGAAGTTGCTCTTATCACTGGATTGCCCGCTAAGGGCGAAAGAGTTGAGGTCCTTCCCTTTGTGCCACGGCGAACGGAATGTGAATTCTTCAAAAAGTACTTCACCGTAAGGAAACCAGACATTCCACATATTGAAGAAATCATTGACAAGCTTAGCGAGGGCGAAATGAAGATGCTAGAGGAGGACATGGCGAGGATGATCATCTGCCTTCTCATCTCCACGGTGTTGTTTCCACATAGCACGAGAGCGGTGCATCCCTCTTTCTACCCTTATATTGAAGACCTCCCAAGAATGAGCTCATACAATTGGGCTGAGGCTATTCATACGATGTTGGTTTCTGGTATAACCCACACCCGCAGACTAGTGGGTGGGAGAAGTAAAGGGCTGGGAGGTGGATACCTAAACGGCGCCTCATATGTCCTTCAGGTATGTAGTATTTGTATGTTTGTACAGTCTTCGAAAGGCTCTAAGTGTCGTGTATTATGCAACACGTCTTTTATTAATGTCATTTATTATGTAACACGACTTTATTTATAGTCGTCTATTATACAATACGACTTGATATATAGTCGACTATAATAGTACACGGCTTGACTGTATCCCCGACTTTTACTAATGTCTTCATCTGATTACTATGCAGATTTGGTTTTTTGAGCACACGACAATCTTCCATTCTGTGTTCGGCCCTACCAGTCCGAGGGCGAAAAGGTGGCCAGGAAGTGGGGCCCTAATTACAGAGGTGAAGATGGGTGCACAGAAGAAGCGCCGTATGACCGACTACTGGAAGGGTCTATTCGATAATCTCGACGTATGGGAAGACATCGTCGATGTCATCGTCCCCATGGACAAAGAGGCATCTCTCATTCCTTCGCCTCCCCCAGTGGCCCCTCAACCGCGACGACATAAGACGGAGAGGCCGGAAATAAAGAGGAATCCTAAACAACCTACCCGCTCTTCCTCGAGGACGGCTGCTCAGTCTACTGCCCTGGGCCGATTGGAGGGTTCGCTCCAGGGCATACAGTCACTAATTGAGATCGCCCTGTCGTCGTATGAGGAGATGGGAAGGCCCGTCGGACCTCTGCGAGAGGTTCTTCACTGTATCAAGGCATCTGTCGCCACAGCGTCAACGATGTTAGAGGGTCACAACTTTGACCATCTTGCTGAAGAGAAGAGTGAAGAGCTGAAGAAGGAGACGAAGAAGGAGACGAAGGAATCACAGAAGAAGGAGAGGATAACGAAGTCATCATCGGTCCATCACAACGAGGAGGCAAAGAAGCGGCCCGATGACAAGGACCACATCAAGCAAACTCCGATGGCCATGCGCAGAAAGGAGCTGGCGCACAAGTCAGCCAGCGATTCATTGCACTGGGGTAAAGGTAAGTTGGAACACGATTATTTAATCTTTCGTGTTGCATACAACCCGACTAGGTATTTTTCGTCTTGCATTCAACACGACTATCTAATTTTTCGTATTGCATTCAACACGACTAGCTAATTTTTCGTATTGCATTCAACCCGACTATCTAATTTTTTGTGATGGATTGTACACGACTATTCCTGCTTTTGTGTTGAACTCTACACAACTATGTTATATTTCTTGCTGTTACTAACACGAATTTTGAAAATGTCATTTCAGCTCCCATAAAGCAGGCGGATGCGGAAGATAAGAGTCGACGGGCTACAAAGAGAGCCGCCGCGAAGTTGTTTTGAAGAAGCTCCAACCAGAACTTGAGGAACACATGGAGCGTGCAGAAGAAGAGTCCCGGATGACGTACGGCCGGGACAGATTCCCCCCTGATGTAGTGGTAAGGAGGAGAATGAGGACTGTCTCTTCGAGGGAATTGCAGAGGCTTAGGGAAGAAGACCATATACGGAGAATGGCGGAGGAGAGGGCGAGGAAGAATTTGGCAGAAGATCCGAACGCCGACTCTGAAGATACCTTATCCGACCGACGAACAACCTCTATCATCGATGAGGTGATCTCTTCCCTACAGCAGTCGGATATCCAAACAGCCAAGGATGATGAATGGGCAAAGGAGGAGGCGGAGAAGAAGGACGAGGTTTCATTGGCAAAGGAGGAGGAGGAGAAGAAGGAGGAGGATGAGACAAGGGAGGAGGTGAAGGAGGCAACTGGCTTAACGTCATCCCAGGCTGTTGACGTTGATGTCCTGCAAACCCCAGAAAAGGCTAAGCATAAAGTTGATGTCCCAGAAAACTATGGTAATTTGGAGTTATGCTTCGACATGGGGGTGTTGTTAGAGCGGGATAGAATGGAAATATCAGGATGGATAGCCAATCCAAGGAAGGCTTATCCTATCCCAACACTATGTGATGATGACTACGTATCCCTTCTGCAAACAACAGAAATTAACACCAATGTAAGTATACATACTCGACTATTCCTTAAGTCGTATATAAAATACTCGCCTATTCCTAAAGTCGACTCGACTATTCATAAAATCGTAAATAAAGTACTCGACTTTACGCATAGTCGTGTATGTCGACGACACGACTATACCTAAAGTCCATTATCGTTTGAATATTGCCAACTTCTGAATATGTTGTTGGTTTATACAGGTTATAGATGAATTTTTTGGTCTATTACGGGAGCGTAGTGACAGAGAACGGCTGAAGTATCCGTTCAGTTATTTTGGATGTCACGCATTCAAAGAAATATTCGACAACGTAAGTTTTTCCTGCATCACCAGCGCTAATTTCACGTTTCCAGTTCGTGATTTTCGGATTTCTATTGCGATTTTGCAGGAATACATAGAAGGGGGCAATAATACAAAATTGATAAAAAAAACTTGGGAGGATGCTCAAGGGATTGAACAGGAACATGTTCTATGCCTTTTTCCCAATCCGCACTGGTTCCCATTTCTGCCTCGTCTATGTACACTTCCCAGTTGGTGTATGGCGTTTCTACAACCCCCTATCCGGCAAACCCCAGTTGTATCCACATCACAGGGTCGCAGCTGAGAAATTCACTAACTTTATGAACATTGTCATGGCACACACACTGGGACTCATCCGTTGCATCGACTGGAAGATGACTCAGATCGCCAAAGCGCCCTGCCAAGAGAACTCAAAAGACTGTGGCATCTTCATCATGATGTACGTGGCGCACTTGGCCTCCAATGTCAATCCACCTGAGTTTGATCAGTCAACAATTACACGAAAGTGGCGCCCAATAATTGATGCAAGTATGATTCGCGGGGTTATCGATAGCGAGTTTGACGACGATCCAATCCGAAAGCAAAATCAGGCTGTCACAATTGCGGGGTTTTTGAGGATGTCGGATGAAGACTAATATTCTTTTTCGATATTTTTTTGTACATGTAATCTATTACAGACGACACTTTTTTGTGGTTTTCTGCATCTTCTTCCATGTACATACAGTGTGCTTTCAATAAATTCAAATTCATTTCTTCCATGTCGACAGAGTATTGGAAAGCCGCTTAGTGTCGACTCTGACGACATCTGATATAGTCGTGTTGTATCATATCCGACTATCTATATTATCGTATTGTATCATATACGACTATCTATATAGTCGTGTTGTATCATATACGACTTTCTATATAGTCGTGTTGTCTCATGTACGACTTTATATATAGTCATGTTGTATCATATACGACTGTATTATTAGTCGTATAATATTGTAGTCGACAATTATATTCCTCTTATGTCGACTCTGCGCAGACCATGACGGAGTCTAATTTATTTTTCTGTCATGTACGTGAGGAAACAAAGAATGATCGGCGTCTTTCAACGACGGGAGGGCGCTTATACAAGACGACACTTATGCAAAACGACACTTGCATTCAAAGAAATATTCGACTACATGCATACATTGCGGTAGAGTAATATTTGTTATACATGAAATTGTGATCGACCTAAGTGAAGAAGGGTGGGGCCTTAGGTAAGCCAGAGGGTCGTCTCGGCGCTGAATCATCCGTTCCTAGGTTGCCTTGTTGCGGGAGCCTTCGATATTTGCGCTTCCTTGCTTCTTTCGCAACCGTTGGGTTAGTACACCTTTTACGGTTGTGACCAACTTGTCGACAGTTGCCACATCTCACCCTCAACCTCTCTGGCGGGTCAGGCTGTGACTCGATTCTCTTTGTCTGTCTCCTACCCCTCTTTGGAGCATCGAGCATGGGCGGTTCGCATTTGAATAAAACCCCGTAATCCCCCCACTGACTCCTGTCTAAAGTGGGGAAAAGTACTTCTTCATACGTTGTGCGGTACAGACATGCATGGTACCACTTTTCACAATATTCCACTGGGTCGAAACTCCTCTCATCGATACATGCAATGGCGTGCTTGCAAGGAAGTCCCATGCTCTGGAAGAACCCACATGTGCAGGTTCTCTTCATTAGGTCAACAACATCCTGAGGGAAAAATATGACAACAACATGAATAGTCTTGTTGTGAAATAGTTTTCTTAATTTAATAGTCGTATTGTCGCTAAGACGACTATATCACTAGTCGTATTGTGGCTAATACGACTATATCATTAGTCGTGTAGGCGACAACACGACTATATAATTAGTCGTCTATCGCACGATACGACTATTCCGGAATTGAATTATCAGAAACCATTGCGGAATGAATTCTTACCACATGGTATAAAGATGTGACTTCAAACTGCCATAATGATAGCGGTTGCACTCTGACTGTTTCAGCACTCTTATTCCTCATTTCGTTAATATGATTGTGTGCATACTTGGTTAATGGTGTCGTTAGCCGTTCTGCTTCCATGCGGCGTCTCTCGAAATGGGAGGTCGTGGTCGCACGAGTTTGCTCGATCAACCGAGTTATTGGCCAAAATCTAGCCTTCAATAGCATATTATTTACACTTTCTGATATGCTTGATGTGAGCATCCCATATCTTTTACCAGGATATTCCACGTTAGCCCAATTTTTTTTATTGATCTTCTCAACATATTTCCATGCCTCCTCATTGTGGTCCTTCATCTTTTGCATGATTTCATCAAATTCTGTTCTCCGGAAGCATTTTGCAGCTCGGAATAGAAGGTCTTTCAAGTATTTATCCTTCCATTGATTAAGCATATTGGCGGCCATATACCTTAGGCAAAACCCGTGGTGAGCCTAAGGAAATACATCCGCAACCGCTCTCAGAAGTCCCTTCTGTCTATCCGAGACAATTGTATCCAGAGATGCCGGGGGGTCCGTAAAGAGGGTGGCTTTGAGTAGGCTAAGAAACCACTTCCTGCAAGGCAGCAATCAGAGTGAAAGCAGATTCAAGAAGAGATGGGGGTACACAGTCGTATACGAAACAACACGACTGTATTAGTAGTCGTGTTGCTCGAATACACGACTACTCATACAATCTTTTTAACATACGTACCACGAATTTATAGTCTCTTTGTCAACAACTGCAAATGCAACGCACATTAATTGTTGGTTCCCGTCGACTGTTGTTGCAACCAATAACACTCCGGGGTACTTTCCTTTCAGGAATGTTCCATCAACTGTGAGCAGCGGCCTAAGTGATCTTCGGAATGCTCTTGCGATCGGGCCGAAGATCCAAAAGGCACGTCTGAACTCGTATCCGGCTTCCTCATTTTCAATTTCCGGAATATCACAACATCTTTCAATCACCACATATGTACCTGGATTACACCGCTCTAATTCCTTTCCATAATGGGGCAAAATACGATATGCGTCTTCTGGGTTGCCATCGATCAATCGTATCAATTCCTCTTTCGCCCTCCATGCCCTTTGATAGTTCACTTTGACGCCCCAATGTTTCTCAATGTACTGTTGGATATTAACCGTTTTTATGGAGTTTGAATCCTTGTGGAGGCCATGACACTTCCGTGCAATCTATAAGTGTGAGGCCAATGGATGATCTTTAGAACTTATCAAAATGTCGCATGTATGCCTTCCTTCACTCCTTGTCACAGTGACTCCGTCAACTAGATTTGAAGCCCGTATGTACCACTTGCACCCTGTAATCTTGCACTTTGCAGCAAAGGTGTCCTTGTTCTCGTCCGCCACTTTGAACATGAATTTCCTCTTGATTGCCAAATCAGTAAGAACCGTTTTGAACTGTTTTATACTTTCGAATCCAGCCCCTAAGGCAAGTTGTGCCTCATAGTCGTCTCCTTGCAAAATGCTGCTCAACATCGTCTCCTCCTCATATTTTTTTGCAGGACCGGCCTGCGGTGAAGAGGTACCCCAATCCCAACCACCTTCACCATCAATATTGTTGTACTCATTGTCGTCCAAGTCTCGTGCCCCCGACGTGACAGATTTTCCTTTAGAAGTGGATGATCTCGCTGCTTGTTGGAGTTCTATTCCTGACACAGACTGGTCTCCTCCTGTCGGATGCGGCCCGGGAAAAACTGGTAGTGTGAGAGGCTCATCCCAGTCATCTGCAGACTACGGTATTTGTTCATCTTCAAATAATTCTTCTTCATCTGGATCTTCATCTTCGTCTTCATTTTCATCTTTCTCTTCATCCTCGTCTTCATCCTCATCTTCATCTTCACCATTGATCCCATTCATCTGACACTGGTTATCGACTTCATTCGGAAATTCATCCTTTGTATTTTTATTACCATCTCCCAATCTGCGATAACAACATGGTAAGAATGGCATGCATATTGTACAAAAATGTCTAAACGACTTGATTATTTAGTCGTGTTGTCGACAACACGACTTCAATTCCAGTCGTATTGTATACAATACGACTTGAATTCCAGTCGTATCGTATGCAACACGACTTTAATTCCAGTCGTCTCGTATGCAACACGACTTTAAGATATGTCCACTCGTTAATTTCACCCCTTACCTCACGGTTTCAATAGAAAAATTTTCATCTTTTCCTCCTTCAAAGGCTGGTGCAGGTGACTTATTCCCCGGCCTGGACGGCCTCTCCTGTGGTGTCTTACTGGCCGGCCTCCCATTTGGAGGCATTGAATTCTCGCCGTCCTTATCCACAGTCGAAACCATTTGCTTATTGGCAATGGAATTCTCTGTGTTGTTATTTCCTGCAGAAGTCCACTCCACGTATAGATCGAGTGGTCCATATGTGCATCGCCTCTTGTTGTGAAGAATGAATATTGTCTTCACGTCTTCATCGTCTTCAAGGACGTATCGGGTTCCACAACGAACAAGATATGACAAAGACAATGTACCGGATGGAGACTTCAGCGGTAATCTTTCTTCCACTTGTTGCAACAGTCCCATGTACTTTACTTGTGTATCAATAGACATGAGCTTCAGTTTCCCACCCACATACCCATCAGAATTTGTGAATATTCCATCGTAGTGTAAGCACAAAGGTATGAAATCCATCCTTACCTGGTATTACAATAACGAAATTAATTAATAAACCTTGATTGAAAATAGTCGTGTAATAGTCGTATTGTAAAATAGACGACTATTGTTATTGTCGTTTTAGGGAATATACGACAGTAGGAAAAAGTGGAACACTGTGCAAATTTTTAACTTACATCTCTCGATCAAATTTACATTATATCAAACGTTGAATTTCAAGTTGACGTACCGTTTTTGAATGGGCGATGACTCTTTCGCAGTTGTGTTTGCGTATCAACTGCTTTCCCGCTCTTTTTTCGTGTTTTGGCAGCAATATAACTTTTCCTGGTTTGGACGGCGCCGGCGCCGGCGACATTATGGCTGGAGCTGCTGCACGGAACTTCTCCGGAACACTTTCTTCTCCGGACCACCTTTTCCTTCTTCTCCGGAACGCCTTCTAAAAAAAATGCAAAAACCCCTGCTGCCGTATATAGAAGACAAGGGTATTTTGGGTAGGTTCCAGGTCATATGAAAGGAAATATTTTTTTCCAGGTGATATGATAAAACCAAACCCGGCGCCAGGTAATATGTAAAAAGCCCTATTTTTTTATACAATTGGTATGGTATTTCGGTTGCTTAGTTTTCAATAGGAAATAATTTCTCTGTCTTGTTTTATGCTCCATCTGGAAAGGTGGACAATCCTCATTTAGATGCTCCATATGGTCAATTTAAGTGGATTTTGAACCTCTTCTTCCCCCTATTAGTTGGGGTTTCCACCATCCAATAAAAATCAATATTTTGTAAGATGGAACATCAAAAATAGGACAGAGGGAGTAGTTAATATGGGCCAAGGCGCATATGCAAGATCGAGATCCAATGGTGCATTATATTGCAGGGGACAGACGGGTATAAAAACCTCGTCCCTTTTATTTATTGGTGATCAGCATTCGCGCAACTCCAAGGGGCTTGGTGCATACAGGTTTGTGCTAATATTCAGACGGTGGATGTTCACCGTCTGTGTATAGATGGGATGGGTGGCTTGACCATGGGGTGATGAGCCACTCATCTATTAAAATTTCGTGCGTTCACTCACCAAACTTGTTTAGCCAGTCAAAATCATTTAGCTAGTCTACAATAAAGTCTCCCTCAAATTTGTATAAAATAATTATATAACGATGTCGAACTATGATTTTAGTGTTGCTAAGATTGTGTGATTACATATCATAACACTTAACTATAAGAAAAAGATATGCACAAGCTTGAGAGGGAGGTAGGTACAAAGCATTAAGCATAGATGACCCTGACATCAATGAGTAATGTTAAACACCGTGCCCTATAACCTATGTTTTTTTCGTGCTCAGTGTCAGTGGCCGTTAAATTACGAGAAGTTATTAGCTGCGCACCGCGCATGGGAGCAGTGTACTCATCACCACGTCTCCCCTGCTTGTGGGTCCCTCATGGCAATCAAGTAAGGGAGATGTGCCCATCCAGGGGCGGACGCAGGATTTTTTGTCAATGGGGTCATAAGTAGGGGTGTAAACGGCGTCCAGATGTCCATGTCCGTTCGTTCGTTTGTTTTATTGTCCAAACGGACATAAAAAATTTGTCAATCATGGACACAGACAGCTTTGGTGGTTTGGCATATGAGCGGACGCGGTTGCAAACGGAATGCATCCGCATCCAGAGCCATCTGTGTCCGTCTGTTTAAGGTAAATGGTTTATAATGTTCGTGTCTGAAACGGTGGTGCACCCGGTAGAGCCCATTAGGCCGAGAAGCAACAAGGGTGATGAGACGGCAAAGCCTATATCCTATCCCTTGTTGTTTTGAAGCCAGACGAGGATTGTGACACCCAAGGAAGTCCCTAGGGCTATGCTAAAGAGATAGAAAGTGAAGAATGTAGAGATATATTTACGCTCCTTCTGATCGTTCTCATTAAATTAGTCAACGCCTAATGTTGGCATAGCGGCTTTCAAGTCTCCAAAGCCTAATGCAATGAGATAGAGGCCGGAGAAGAGGATGGCAGCCTTCTGGCCGCTTGCATGGGGGCAATTGTCTCTTGGATCAAATATTATGCAGAACGTTGGTTGGAGAGTCTTCACCTTAGCTTGGATTGCAAGTAGCAAGAAACCCTGTCAAGAATGTAAAAAAAAATTATTATAAGAAAACTATGAATAACTAGGCCAACGACTAAGGTGTATTGAATTAAAATATATAGGAAAACTATGAAAATGAAATGTAATTATGATAAATTACTCTAGAAAAAATTAAATGTACATTATGCGTTAAAGGCATACTATTTGATATCTTGTTGACTTTCAATTGCGATAATTTCTATAAAAGATGTATCTCAACGCTAAGAAAAATAGTCAACAAATATTAAGTTAATCGGAAAAATAAAAGAACAAATGTAAATGGTCAGTTTTAGGGAGGGGAGGGGTTTGGGTTTTATGAGATTGGTCAGAGACTGAGGGGGTCAGCCCATTTTTCCACTGGGTCAGTCCATTGTAACCCAAAACTTAATATCCAACCCAATGGCCATTTTCCATTGGGGGTAGTGAAAAAACCCAAAACTCTGTGGGGTCATCTGACCCCGGAGCCTTCAACGTGTGTACGTCCATGCCCATCACCCATTGGTGATGAGCACACTGTTCCCCCTGCATGGCGCATAGCCAATAATTTTTCTTAAATTACTACGGTGCATGGGTCATAGGGCATGGGGTTTGTCTTTTCCGTTTGAGTTGGTTTGAATGGCAAATTCAATGTCCAACCGAAAGTGTCGGTTCATGTAAGTACTCCCTCCGTCCGAATTTATTGTTAGCGAGCAGAATATCTGTGTCGTAAAAGTATCACACCCCTACAATTCTGGTCAGTAAAAAAGCGTCTTACTGGTTTCTTTCTCTTTATTTCCACTTCAAATATGAGGTATTTATTTTTTGTCTTAAAATTATTAACAAATGTGATTTTCTGTCTTAAAATTATCGACAAATTAGATGAAATCTAATAACGGCAAAATGCACATCATGCCTCGAGATTCTGGAAAAATTTCTGTTTTACCGTTAGGCATCGAATTCTATATCGCCGATATATCAATATCGAAAGGAAAATGATATTTGTACATCACTTTTCCTACACATTTCCATACACAGCTGATGTGTATGGAAATGAGTAGGTGAAGTGATGTGGGGACATGATGTGGGGACATCACTTCACCCACTCATTTCCATACACATCAGCTGTGTATGGAAATGTGTAGGAAAAGTGATGTAGGGCTATCACTGTCCATATCGAAATGAGACAAGCAAATCTCAGTTTTTTTATTTGGTTTCGGACCAATATATTGTTATTTAAAAAATAACATTTTCGAAAAAAAAATTCTAATATGCATATTTTAAAATCTATGCTTTGTCTAAATTAGTATAACTCATTTTAGAAGTTAGATTGTGAAAATATATGATAAAAACTAGTTTTTGACTACCGATATTTTTTTACAAATATCTCCGATATTTTGTCTCTTAAGCCGACCGATACGATACCGATGTCCGAGACGGAATTCTTTACCGTTAGGCATTAGGTGGAAAAATATGAGGGGCGTTTGGGGCATGAAAAAATTAAAATATCTACAGTAGATTTTTCACATCCACTGTAGCATTCGATTTTTTCACTATCCAGCGTGAAACACGACATGAGGTGTTTCAGTTGAAAGTGGAAAAAATATAACTGCTACAGTTTGTGGATGTTTTGCTTTTAATCACGCCCCAAACGGCCCCTACTTTCAGTTATGGTCACATTAAATCCAGACGGAAGGAGTATAATTGTCTACGAAACGTATCTTGTTTTCATCATGTCTTTTTAGAGTGGTTTGCCGACATTATTTTCTGTGTGTTGGTGGCAGGCTGGCAGCGATAGGGCACCCAAGGAGCAGCAGATGGCCACAATGGAGATGTTTCTTGGCAATGTTTATTTCTCCTATTTTGGACACGAAAGTGCCACGTCCCCTAATCGAACTTATGGCCTCTTCCATTGACAAGAATGAGGCACAAAGCACCACGCTAGAGCGTGGCTAGGTTGGCTTTAGCAGGGTTTTGAATGGAAAATGATAGTCGTATACTTTGGACACGGCTGGCATTTGTTGGACACTAAAAAGTAGACTACATGAGGTCCATCTGCACTTAGAGTAAGCAGGAAATATGGCTCCTCTTTAGCCAAATGTTAGTTTTTTCTGACAACCTGAGTAATTTCATAACCTTTTGGAACCATATACTCGTAATCAAATTTCAATGAGTTTTTAAAAGAGAACGGTTTACGTGAGATCGTTCTCATATTATTAGGAGCATGGGATCAATCTTTTAAGTCATTGGATTCTGATCCGAAAGTGAATATAAAATTAGTGGGTAGGTGAATGTATCAAATCAGTGAGTAGGTGAGTTCCTTGTAACTGTCATATCAAGATCTAACGACTACAAATTGAATTAGGCTTATATAATCTATATAAGAGTGATCTCATTTAAACTTTTCCCTTTTTAAAATCTAATTCTCTCAACAATATGCAACCAAAGGTATATAATTCAAGAATTGCGGAAAAGGCCCAAAAGAATGTCAAGTTTTAAAGTTCTTCCTCGTAGCGAAGACATCCTACTTTTATATGCCTTAATAATTGTGCAACTATAAAAAGCAAAGGAAATCTTACTTCTTACCTTAATCAGGCAATTATCAAAAAAATAGGAACAAATACAAAAAAAGGACACTTCACCCTCATTATTACTAACAAAATTTAACTTAGTCTAAATTTAACACCCCAAAGTGCGTTTGGGGTGTTACTAACCCAAGTCTCAACCCAGGCACATGGGGAATCTAGCAACCTCAGGTGCACCTTGTGTGAGTTGTCAATTGTAAAAAGAGATGGGTTTACATGAGATCGTTCTCATATAAGGAGCATGAGGCCAATCTTTATTACCGTTAGATTTCGATCGGATGATGGATATCAAATCAGTGGGTTGGTGAGTGTATCACATCAAGGAGTGGGTGAGATCATTATGGATATTTGTAGCTGTCAGATCAAGATCCAATGGCTACGATTCAAAGTGGCCTCATATAAGCAATATGAGAGCGATCTCATTTAAACTTTTCCCTTGCAAAAATGAAAGACCAAAACTAAACAACGTTATTCACTGTTCCCTCTAGTCACTTCTAATTGACATAATTAGTAAAAATATGTGTACCAAAATTCGATAATACTTGTCAGCCTGAGGCAAGATCAGGGCAATGGGCTCAAATCGAGGTTGAGGATTTACCTTACGGCGAGCTTAGAAAGGTGACTCACTCGCTCGCTCCGTCGAAAAGCCTAACAATAAAACTTTTACGGGCAATGGGCTCAAGTCGAGGTTGAGGATCCACATTACGGCGAGCTTGGAAAGGTGACTCGCTCGGTCGGTCGAATAGCCTAACAATAAAACTTTTACATCTTAATAAAAAAAATGACATATTATGTGACGGTTTCATTAGGGAAATGATATTTGTACAACAGATTCCTACACATTATTGAGAAATGATATTTGTACAGCAGATTCTTACACATTTTCCCTACACAGCTGATGTGTAGGGAAATGAGTGGGTGAACTGACGTGACCCCACATCAGTTCACCCACTCATATCCATACACATCAGCTGTGTATAGAAATATGTAGGAATCTGCTGTAGGGTTATCACTGCCCTTTTCCATACATAGATGTGTATAGAAATGTGTAAGAATCTGCTCTAGGGTTATCACTGCCCTTTCATTAAAAGGGACAAGAGGGACTCTGACGCTATTCTTCCCAAAGCCAAGGAGGGAATTGTCAAAACTAAAAGCAAGCAGGGCACGACACAACCGCATCACCAAAAGGTACAGGAAAATGCTTGTTCTCCCGCTAACTTCTCACGACCAACATCACGTGCTAACATCATCTAAGCCACCTCACCACCCTTCTCCTTCTGCTTTCCTTCCCCTTTCACTCTCCTGCCCCGTAATCGTCTGCAGAATAAAAACGAAAGTGGGTCCCATAGAGTTGCCACGTAGGAATACCACATGATGGGGTACGTGAGGTCTACCGTGATGTTAGATAGCACGACTCAAAAGTATACAACTATCTTTACATGAATACTACCCACTCCCCACGTGGCCTACTCCCTTCATCTAATTCTAATCCCCCCCCCTCTTCCCCCAACCCTCACCTTGGTCCCTCATCCAAGCTTTTTTATTTTTGTTTTTGGCAACAATTCTGCATCCAAGCTGAATCACACTGTTATAAAACAGCTCAAGGAAGTGGCTCAGAGAGCTACTACCTACCGGTCACTCACATGCTTCCCCTTTTCCTATCTCCTTGCCCGCGCTTCCCTTCCCTTACCAACCAATCGTCCCGTCGCCCTCGCCCAACAACCAATGGACGCCTCTGGCTCCGTCTCGACCGACTGGAGTTGTTTGGGCTCGGACCTGACGGAGCTCATCCTCTCTTTCCTGCCCGTCCGCTCCATCGTCCGCGCCGGCGCCGTCTGCAAGCTCTGGCGATCCGTCGTCACCCACCCCTCCTTCGCCTCCCGCGTCTCCGCCTCCAAGAAGCCATGGTTCTTCCTCTGCGGCCAGAACAACGTCGTCTTCCGTATGAACCAGGCCTTCGGCTTCGACCCGGAGGCCGACGAGTGGGTTCGCCTCCCTCCGGCGCTTTTCCCCGCGTCCACTCAGGAGGAGTCATTCTCCGGCGCCGGTGGGTTCTTCTTCACCACCACTTCTCGCTTCAGCTACGCCCCCGTCCTCACCGGCTCATGGCGCCAGACCCCACCTCTGCGCTTCTCCCGCTGCAACCCGCTCGTCGGCGTCTTCGGCGGTGGCGCCGCCGGGTTCAAGTTCATAGTGGTGGGCGGGGTGCGCTTCATCGGGGGGCTTGTCGACATTGAGGACCGGCTCGCGGTGGAGATCCACGACCCGGCGTCAGACTCGTGGGAGCTAGCACCGCCGCTTCCCGCTGACTTCCGCCAAGGGAACTCCTCCCAGTGGCTCTCCTCCGCCCTCTTCCGGGATAAGTTCTTCGTCTTCGGCATCTTCTCGGGCATTGTCTCTGCCTTTGATCTTGCGGCCCATGAGTGGAGCCGGGTCTTCATCCTCCGGCCGCCCGAGGTTCTCTTCTCCTTCCTCCTCCCCTGCCGGGCAAGTCTCGTGCTGGCCGGCCTCTGCAACACCCCTCGCGGGCCCAGTTTCAACCTCTGGAGAATCGACGATCGGACCATGGAATTCAGCCAGATCGGCGTCATGCCCCAAGAGCTGCTCCACCGCCTCTTCGAAGGCGACGAGGATGAGAAGTTCGCAAGCCTCAAGTGTGTTGGCCTGGCCGACCTGATCTACGTCTTCAACGAGGCGCCGCACCGGACATACCCGGCCTGCGTCTGCGAGATTGGACCGGACGGGCGGTGCAATTGGCGGAAGATCCCCGACCTGCCGGCTCCGGTGAACCGATTTCACAAAGTGACTAGTTTTTGCTCCGCCGTGGTCCTCCCCAGTGTGTAAGGCAACAAACATCACGTTTGATGTGTTCTAAATTGTCTTTTGGTTTGTTTTCGTGTTGTAAAAAGTAGTGTACTACCTGCCAGACTTCGATTATGGATTTTACAGCATATAAGAAACTCTTGAACATCTCTCTCTAGTCTTTTTTCTTCTTTCGTCTAGATTGTGTTTGTGGTTCTGGAGCTGTCTCGGGCTAAGGGAAGGATAGTTCCCAGAATCTTGGGCGATGGAAGAGCTTTCCCACCAATCATATGGATTCCCCTGCAATTATTCTGTAATTATTAGGCATATCCGACATTTGCAGGCAGTGGTAGCCTTCATTCTACTTTCGGGAGAACATACAGAGATTCCTCGCTTATTTGATCGGCACTGCCCGCCCGGTATGTATAAATGCTGGAAGCATTTTGCAGGCCTGCGGAGATTCTGCATTTCTATGAAAGCAACGGAAAAAGGTGATAGAACTGTGCGCATTTGTTCCGATACTGTCCACCATGGTAGTGCATTTGAGTCACTGAAGGGCGGATTTACAAGAGAGATGCATAAAAATTATTCAAAGGCTTTGCCCGAGCTGAGCCATTAACAGAGCAACGTCTCATTCCCCTCAAAAGTGTTCAATCTGTCAGGAATATGGTTTACCATCGCAAGTCACAGAGGAATGAGGAATTCGGGTGAAAGGTTATCTTTTTGGATAATTGGTGAATGGATATTCTACCTGTCATAAAAGCTTAACATTGCTTCCTGATTCTTTGAAGGAAATAATTAAAGCCTAGAAGGATAGTTGGTTCACCGCCAATTACAACTCTTTATACAATGGAAATTAAATTGCCCAGCAACTTCTCCTACAGTTTCCTTGTTTTACAATTTGATTGCAAGAACTCTCTGAGGTCTGTTGAAAAATGTCTTCTCGTATGCCCCATTCATCCAGGGAAGATCTGGTTTATTGTGGACGCAAAGATGTAATGGCCATGACATGTTATAACAAAACTGATTATCGGCAAGCAACTTACTAGAGTAAAACTGATAAACATAAGCTGGGAAGTGTTAGAAACAGGCTTAACTTAATAGATTAAAGTAAGAAACCCTGATGCAAATTAAAAAAGTTTTCAGTTTTTAGTTTTTTTTTTTGCTAGATAAAATTTATAACTTAGGAACGAGGAACATAAAAACCCATCTGGTCCTCTCGGATGATTTGGAGGAGCGCAGGAGGAGGTACAGATCTCCAACAAGCTCCACCAATCTCCGAAAAAGCTAGATTAGCAAACCTATCAGCTAATCTATTACTTTCCCTATACACATGTTGGAAGGTGATAGAAAGAAAGTGTGACATAAGTAGCTTAATTTGACATATTGCAACAGATATGCAAGACGGGATTGACATATTGCATCACTCAAAATTTTAATGACCAACAGTGAATCGCCTTCAAGGATAACCTTCTGACAGTTTAGCCATAGGGCAAGTCGGACTCCTTCAAGGCATGCCATAGCTTCAGCAACTAAAGAGTTAGATTCACCAAGTTCAAAATTTGATCCAGCCACCCAGCATCCTGAATGATCACGCAACACAGCACCAACAGCTACCAAAACTAGATTCCCCTTACATGCACCATCAAAATTCACTTTAGATACTCCAAAAGCAGGGGCAGTCCATCTGATGTACATTGTGTCCCTACTACGTTTGTTTTTTAGAGAGTTAATAGTATCTGACTCCACCTGCAAAAAATTAAGCCACAATGAATCCTTTTAGACATTTGGTTTTTTTCCCATAAATATCATTTCATTCCTAGCAAGCCACACACACCAACAAAATTGGGCAATAGCAACTGGTGCATTGAAGCAGTAAGACTTTGAAGTAGACTGAAGTGCTTCAATAAACCAGTCAAGAATGGTTCGATTGGAGTAGTCCAGATGACCCCCAAATGAACCAAACCACAAAGCTCTAGCATACTCACATTCCAAGAATAGATGTTGGACATTGTCATGTCCAATCCCACATAAACTACACCCGACAATAGGTGTGCTAAGCCTAGCATGCAGTAATTCACTTGTGGGGAGAGCATTGCTGAACATTTTCCACATGAACAATTTTATCTTTTCAAAACAATTGATTTTCCAAAACTTCTTCCAATTAAGTGGCACATTGTTATAAACTGTCTTATATGCAGCATGAATAAATCTGTATGCAGAAGAAGTTGAAAAAAACCCATTACTAGTAAATGACCATTGAATTTTGTCATGATCTGCTAAAAGTGGTATAGTGATAATTTTTTGAACAGTATCTAATGGCCATAAACTAAGTAATTTTGGAACATCCCATTCCCCATTTTCATTTGAAATTAGATCATTTACCATCCTACAACCCATATCTGTCCTGTTGGCAATTTCATCCCTAGTCAACTTACAATTATGCCAGTTATCAGAGTCAATTTTTAAGTCTAAATTTTGTGATAACAGCCAGCTGACCCCAGGTTTTACATACTCTTTGATCTTAGTTAACATCTTCCAACCTGGGGAGGCTACAACTCTAACTTTGGCATCCAAATAATCCTTATTCTTAAAATATTTATTTTTCATTATGTTACACAACATTGAATCTGTCTGAGCGGCCAACTGCCATCCTTTTTTACAGATAAGTGCTAGATTGAATTCACGTGCCTTCTTAAAATTAAGCCCCCCATATCTCCTACTTCGACACATTTTATCCCACCCTATAGTATGCAATTTATTTTTCTATTGTCTCCAACACCTGACTCCCAAAAGAAATCCCTAGCAATCTTATCCAATCTATTTGTAACCTTTTTTGGTATTTTACAGACAGACATTATGTGTAATGGTATTGAACTAAGGGTTGAGTTAACTAGAACACTTTTTCCAGCCTGGGTTAATAATTTTCCTTTCCATGTTGCAAGCTTCCCTTGAACCCTTGCAATGAGCTCATCAAAATCTTTAATCTTTGGTACTCTACCAAGTATGCTCACACCTAAATATTTACCCATTGTTTCCCTTTCCTGGACACCATACTTTCTACACAACATTTTTCGAAAATGTTTCTTGATATTGGAGCTGAAAGTAATTGAAGATTTGTTCAGATTTATTGCATGACCAGCCAATCTACAAAACATAGTAAGTATAGTTTTCAAATTTGTGCATTCTCGCCATTTTGATCTGCTAAATAACAACAAATCATCAGCATACATGAGGTGTGTAAGAGAAGGACCAGATGGGCTCTCCTTTATTCCATGAATGAGATGCTTGGCCTTAGCTTCTTGCAAAGCTAAGGTAAGCACTTGTTGAGTAAAGAGAAAGAGATAGGGAGAGAGTGGATCACCTTGTCGAAGGCCTCGAGAAGGAGAGATAGCACCACATGGCTCCCCATTGACAAGAACTTCATAATTCACACTTTTCACACAAAACATAATTAGCTTAACCCATTGCGAACAAAATCCATTTCTATTGAGCACCTCTTCCAAGAAAGACCAATTAACTCTATCATAAGCTTTAGTGAAGTTTTCAGTTTTCAGTTGTCTGTATGAGTTTGCTAGGAAAGTCTGACTGCTAGGAATGTGTCAGAATTAGTAACTTGAGACGCTTACACTAGATGTTGTTTCTAATGAATTTCTGTTTTTGTTGCATTAATTATGTCATTAAACAAGGTAATCAGTGATGTGAGTTGTGTGAAGAATGATATTTAGTGGTTAATTTACTTGCATTTATCATATCATTCACCATCTGTTCGATGAAATGTGAGGATGGGAAGATGCAATAAAAAAGTTCAAGCATTATTGTGTATCTATTAAACGAGTCTCTTTCTTATTGTTCCCTTTTTTAATAAGAAAAAGCTTTTGTAATTGGGTGACTTTGGAAGCATATAAAGCATTGGATGTGACTACCAATAATTACGATTTCGTGTTCTCATACTTGCAGGCAGCATATGAAGCATAAAGATGATAGTACTGTTTGTTTATCTTGCTTTAACACTTGTGTAGATTATCAAACTTTTAGCATAGTATAGCATATTGATAAGTGTGAGTGAGTTTCCCTGTATGATAACTTTAGACAGCTTAACAAAGGCATCCAAAGTGGAAAGATTCTTTATACAACCGATTGTTCTCCCTTTGTAACTACCAGAGTCGTGTATTAAGAAAAAAAAAGCGTCCAGAATCAAGTTCATTGTGTTCTTCGGAGAATTAATTTGATGTTGCGTCTAATGTTGTAGGTAAAATTCTCCTACTTCATATATTCGTGTCTCTATAGATGATATTAATCTTCTATTTTGCTTTCCATCTGTGATGGCAACGTGTGGATCAGGGATGTTTACAACATGACTACCCTCAAACCCATATTCAAAACTTCTTAGGAGTGCATAGGGAAGAACAAGCTCCTGTTCCAATGATGTTCGCTCTTAAAATTATAGGACTTATATAATAAGCATGTAGATACATGCCATGCAAATCTCTCTGTTGTTTAAGATAAGTGTTAATCTTTAGCTAGTATTTTATACTCCCTCCATTCAGAACCAATAGTAACTTACATGTTACCCTTTTTTAATAATGAGAAACAGTTTGAGAGACCTGAGTCGATCCCTATAACTACTGGCCCTAGAATCAGAAATAAATAAGCCTACACCTGAATAAAAAACTCTAATTGAACCTCAAACTTTGATTGAATTTTTTTTAGAAAAAGCCGAGAGACTTGATTGTCACGTCGTAACATAATAGAAAAAAAGAGAGACACTTATGCGGAGCCTCCTTTAGCCGGCCCTTAATACAGGTCTAATCGGCTTTCTTAAAAGGATAGGTTCATTCTGATATTGAATTAGGGGCTAAATCCCCTAGTAAAATTCCCTTAGAAGGAAGGACGATCATGCTCAGATGTTGATGTTGGTTCCATTTTACTTTTTTTTTGGCGAACCCTCAAAATGCTACTTTCTTTAAGGCAATCTACTTCAGTAGAATAGGGTGAACGCTCATGCGAAAGACTAGCTAAGTGTCCATTATCCGCGGATTCAGCAGATCCTCAATCCACTATTCTTGATAAAAAAAGAGGGAGAGGGATTAGCAGCAACGACCACCCCCACCATATATCTAGGAGCCTAGGTTTTGCATGCTGACACATTTTTTGTTAGAAAAAAGGAAGTGCCAAGCTAGGTGGACATTTTGAGAAAGGGGGAATCGAGTTTGGGTATATCGGTGTAGGGAAGGATAATGTGGCAATTAGGAGTGCTTTCATTAGATGAAACGTGATTGACTTAGGAAGCGTCTAATCTTGGTCCCCAAGTTTTGAGATGGACGGCTAAGATTGATGCGGATCAAGTTGTTCACCAAAGGTTGTGGCTCACCTTATTATCTCTCTCTCTATAACTGAGGTAAGCATAACAAATTTATTCAAATCTTAATGGGGTAAGTTACTAATAGGGTACACGACCTTTTAGTGGGGTGGGAAGACCGGCATTCTACTACTGATTATACTACAGAAGCTAACCAAAGGCAAGAACTTACATCTTACAATAGCTCACCAAAATTATAGCATCATCTTCTGGTGCAATGAAAGCTGAAGAAGTTGCCAAAATAACTCGAAATGGCATAAAGTCAGGAACCTTTGTTGTCACTTGCAACTTTGATGGAGCAATGCTTGCTATAGCAACTGCTGGTTTGGCTCCCCAGAGTTCCTACATGATGCCATTTTGTTGAAGTTCTTATTGCTGGATTTAGGCGCTTAGTGGGGTTGTTTTTCCAGTGGAGTTGGTATGGAACCATAGAAAGATGGCATGGCCAAATGACTGGTAACTAATCCTGTTTGAAATTTTCAGTTTAGATTGTACTGTTTAAATGAAATGTTGGTCAACAGTATTTGTCGGTAGCATTTCTTGGATGCTGGTATAATGGAGCAGTAAATTGGTGAGTCTACCAGACGTTTTACTTTTTTGTAAATTTTATGCTGTTATGCATATGTTCAAACAGATTTCGTGTTTGCTTAGTTTTAATCGTCAGACACTTTTAAGATGCTTCGTACAAGTACCTAGGATGGTGGAGATGGAAGAAACATAGGCATGATATGAGAATAGACTTTAGAAAGCTGATTAAGTCATTAAGTTCAGTTAATTATCATAGTCATGATCTTCAAAAGTTGTCCAAATTGTATGAGATCAGCAACATCCCTCATGTGACTTCAGTATAGACTGCTCAATTATATATTATTATCGTCTTCAGAGTTTTTTATATGAGATGAGTTTACATGAGATCGTTCTCATATAAGGAACATGAGGCCAATCTTTATTGCCGTTAGATTCCGATCGGAGGGTAGATATCAAATCAGTGGGTTGGTGAGTGTGTCACATCAAAGAGTGGGTGAGATCATTATGGATATTTGTAGCCGTCAGATCAAGATCCAACGACTACAATTCAAAGTGGCCTCATATAAGCAATATGAGAGCGATCTCATTTAAAATTTTCTCTTTTTTATATTTACATTTATCTTTCAATGAGTGACAGTGAAATTAATTTACTGTAAAAAAGAAATTAATTTTAGATGTTTCAGAGAAACCTTGTCTACGTAGGCTGTCCTTGTATGATGCATTAAATCTTTTATTTATTTTTATTTCCTTTCCATTGAACCAGGACTCCTGTTCTATTTCCATATCTTTTATGTTATTGATGCATCTGCAGTTGTTTACGCAAGAATGTTTAATCTGCTCAATATCTTCACTCGAGAGTGGTTTCTCAATATAAATTTCATCTTTTGAATTTGCTGAAAGTCATTTTCCTCTACATTTTACTGAGGCCATTCTGAAATTTAGTGTCATTGTACTAACTATATATAATATTTACTAAGATACTATTGATCCATTCGTTTGAATAAAATTTTATTTTTCAATTTCTTAACAGAAGTAGACCACAAGTGAGTGCGAAGTACCCTTTCTCCCTAGAAGCGGCAAGAGGTGATGGCGGCGGCGGAGAATGGCGCTGGCCAGGGCGGAGGCCAAGGAGGGATGGGGAAAGACAGACTAACTATTTCTTGATTAAGCTGAAACTTCATTTCCTTTAGTCTGTTGGTAGATGTGATAAAGTGCGTGCATAACTTGTTAATTTTGTTCTAACTTTTGGGCTAGATTCCACGTATTCGTGCCAATGTCGCCAGACATTGCTGACAAAAAATGAGATCAACAATTTGCAACTGAACAAAACAGAAAAAAAAAGTTACAAGCCAACAAATCTTTCATATGCTGACTTCGGGAGAAATTCTGCGTTCTTACTGGGAAGGACAGTTCCTAGAATCTTGGCAGATGAAAGTTATTATGTACCCATCATTTAAATCCCTTTGCAATTGTTGTGTAATGAATAGGCATAGCAGACATTTGAGTAGCCCCCATTCGATTTCTGCATAGATTCCTTCATTTTATTTATATGGCCTATTCTCGTTCTTGGGAATGCTGTGAAGGCTACGGAGATTCTCCGCATGTGCAAAATAGCGGTAAAATGTGACAAGGCCGAGAGGATTTTGTTTCCATATTATCCATTTCGTACTTCCTCTGTTCCATATCATATCTAGTGTCCAACCTGTATGATCCTGCAGTTTCGAGCTTTTTACATATGACCTGGCGCCAAACACCGGTTTGTCATATTACCCGGAATCCTTTTCTTCCTTCCATATGACCCGGAAAGTACCCAAAATGCCCTTAGGTTTAGGTATAAGGCACCCACACTTTGGTTTTCCATATTACCCGGAAAGGGAGCGACTACCCGGAAAGGGAGCGAGTACCCGGAGAAGCTGCCGCTAGTCGGAGAAGAAGGCGTTCCGTCCGGCCGCTCCGCCCATATCATCGCCGGCGCCGGCGCCGGCGTCGTCGAAGTCCGAAAAGGTCATCTTCGCGGCAACAAGCGGGAAAAGGAGCGGGAAAGATCGGGTATTGGAAAACAACTTCAACGGAGGCAAGGCACATCGAAAAACTGGTAGGTGAAGTTAAAATACGACGATTTATATGTTGAAAGTTGGTTCCAGAGAAGAAAGTTGAAAACGTAGCAAGTTTTCAACTGTTGTTACAGTCGTGTCGTCGACAACACAACTGTTACCATAGTCGTGTTTGATGAAACACGACTCATATACGATGCACTCATATACGGTTTTCAATATATCGGGTCTCACGGATTTGTAACTTATGACGGGTTTTTAATGGCAGGTACGGATGGAGAAGATAGTTCTTTGTTTACACTACGATGGAGTTTTGACGGATTCTGGTAAGTACGTGGGCGGGATACGGAAGCTCCTGCCTATAGATACACGAATAAAGTACCTAGAACTGTTGCAGCTAGTCGAAGAAAGATTACCGCTTAAGTCTACACCTGGTACATTAACTTTGTCATATCATGTTGAATCTGAAGAATACACATTTCTCCTTGAAGACGATAAAGACGTAGAGTCAATATTTATACTTCACAAGAGCAAGCAAGGCACAAATGGACTAGTCCGCCTGTACGTGGAGTGGACTTCTACGGGCAATAACACCGAGACATCGACTCTCAATAAGGAAATAAATGCCAATGCGAATAACAGCCCGGCCGAGAGGCTACCAGAGGCAGAAGTGATGCCGGGCAGTAACACACCGCCGGAGAGGCTACCAGAGGCACAAGTAATGCCGGGCAGTAACACACCGCCGGAGAGGCTACCAGAGGCACAAGTGATGCCGGGCAGTAACACACCGCCGGAGAGGCCGTCCAGGCCGGGCAATAAGACACCCGCATCAGCAGTCGAAGGAGGAAGAGATGGGGACTATGCGAGGTGAGACTTCTAAGGCGCGGATACAAGCAACACGTGTGCTATTATAGTCGACTATAATAGTACACGACTAAAAGGGTTATCGTGCCGTATTGAACACGACTATATACTCGTCGTGTTGAATCGTAGACGACTATAAATCAATTCGTGTTGCATAAAACAATACCTCATAGTACACGACTAAAAGGGTTATCGTGCCGTATTGAACACGACTATATACCTATTCGTGTTGAATCGTAGACGACTATAAGTCAATTCGTGTTGCATAAAAGAATACCTCATAGTACGTGCAATCGTTTTGTCAAGTCCATTCATACATGTTTTTGCCCGCAGTTTCGGAGATGGAGAAGGTGAAGATGAAGAAGATGACGATGAAGATTCCAGTCCAGATGAAGAAGAATTGTTGGATGAAGATGAATTACCGTGGTCTGCAGATGAGTGGGATGAGCCTCTTACAGTACCACATTTCAGCCAGCCATATCACACGCGAACATCAACCTCTAGAGGTCCAACGGCAAGAGACACATCTAAAGGGAAATCTGTCGCGTCGGAGGACGATGACTATCTCAATATTGAGGGTGATGGTGGTTGGGATTGGGGTACCTATTCTGCAGAGGCCGGTCCTTCAAAACATTGTGAAGAGGAGACGATGTTGACCGGAAGTTTGCAAGCAGAAGACTACGAGGCACAACTTACGTTAGGGGCTAGATTCGAAAGCGTCAAGCAGTTCAAGATGGTTCTAACTGATCTGGCAATCAAGAGGAAATTCATGTTCAAAGTAGCGGATGAGAGCAAGGACACATTCGCTGCAAGTTGCAAGGTTTCGGGGTGCAAGTGGTACATACGAGCGTCGAACAGACTTGATGGAGTCAGCGTAACAAGGAGGGAAGAACGGCATACATGTGACACTTCTCTAAGTTCGAAAGATCATCCATTGGCTTCTCACCTCTGGATCGTGAGGAAGTGTCATGGCCTCCATAAGGATTCAAACTCCATAAAAATCTCAAATATCCAACAATACATTGAGAAGCATTGGGGCGTCACCGTCAACTATAAAAGGGCATGGAGGGCGAAAGAGGAATTGATCCGATTGATCGATGGCAACCCTGAAGACGCTTATCGTATTTTGCCACAATACGGAAGGGAATTAGAGCGGTCTAACGCAGGTACACATGTGGTCATCGAAAGATCAGCTGATATACCTGATATCCCAATTGAGTTATCCGGCTACGACTTCAGACGTGTGTTTTGGATGTTCGGCCCGGTTGCAAGAGCATTCCGAAGAACACTGAGACCGTTGCTCACGCTTGATGGAACATTCCTAAAAGGAAAGTACCCTGGAGTATTATTGGTTGCTACAGCAATCGACGGCAATCAACAAGTAATGTGTCTTGCATATGCAATTGTGGATAAAGAGAATATCAAAACGTGGTAAGTTTAGAACCAGGAAAGACGACTGTATGAGTAGTCGTGTTAGGCACGACACGACTGGGCACACAGTCGTGTAATCGACAACACGACTACTCATCTAGTCGTCCTTTGCTTATAGACGACCTTGTAACAACCTGAAGCATTCTATGTTTAATATGTTTGTCTCTCACTTGTATAGGACGTGGTTCCTCACCTTACTTAAATGTTTTCTCTTTACGGACCCCCCGGCATCCCTGGACACTATTGTCTCTGATAGACAGAAGGGACTTCTGAGAGCGGTCGCCGATGTCTTTCCCGAGGCTCACCATGGGTTTTGCCTCCAGCATATGGCCGCAAATATGCTTAATACTTGGAAGGATAAGTACCTGAAGGAACTCCTATTCCGAGCTGCAAAATGCTTTAGGAGACCAGAATTCGACGCTACGATGGAGAAGATGAAGGAACACAATGAGGCGGCCTGGAAATATGTTGACAATATTCCGAAAACACATTGGGCGAACGTCGAATATCCGGGTAAAAGGTACGGCACTCTCACGTCGAACGCGTCAGAAAGTGTAAATAATATGCTTCTAAAGGCAAGGTTTTGGCCAATAACTCGGTTGATCGAGCAAACGCGGGCGACCACAAGCGTCCATTTTCAGAGACGCCGAATAGAGGCAGACGGCCTACCGACTCCGTTAACAAAATATGCACAGAATCATATCAATCAGATGAGGAATCAGAGTGCTGGAACAGTTCGAGTTCAACCGCTATCATTACGGCAGTTTGAAGTGACATCTTTATACCATGTGGTAAGCATAAATTTGTTTTCTGTAAGAGACGCCTATAACAAAGTCGTGTCGTCGAAGACACGACTACCCATACAGTCGTGTCTTCGACGACACGACTGTATTGTCGAATACACTAATTAATTCATGTTTTCGCATCAGGATGTTGTGGACCTTACGAATAGAACATGCACATGCGGCTTCTTCCAGAGCATGGGACTTCCGTGCAAGCACGCCATGGCATGTATTGATGAGAGGAGTCTGGAAGCGGTAGAATATTGTGAGAAGTGGTACTGCGCAAGTACGTACCGCACCACGTACGAAGAAGTAGTGTTCCCTACTTTAGACAGAAGTCAGTGGGGAAATTACGGCGTATTATTTAAATGCGAACCGCCAAGGCTTGAAGCTCCAAAGAAGGGCAGGAGAAAGACAAAAAGAATTGAGTCACAGCCCGATCCACCTGCAAGGCCACGTGCGAAATGTGGGAATTGTCGTGAAGTTGGTCACAACCGTACAAAGTGCACAAAAAGCCCCGTTCCGAAAGAACATCGGACGCGCAGGAAACGAAAACTTCCGCAACAAGGCAAACTGTCTACGAACGAGACAGCGGATGTACGCCGCTCCGGCTTACCTCAGCCCCCACCATTCTTCACTTAGGATGTAGTCAAAGTCTTGTATAGCGCAGAAGGCCTACCCAAATTAACATCTCTACTGTCGTGTATTGTGAAACACGACTACATATAACGTCGTGTTGAATCAGAGACGATTATATACGTAGTCGTGTTGTTCCAGAGACGATTATATGCGTAGTCGTTTTTCATCAGAGATGATTATATGAAACTAACCTGTTGTATCAAGGCCGTATTCACATTCATGATAGCGATATTTTGTCTACATCTGGTATGAGTCAAATATGTGAACTTTGTACATTAAAAATGAAGTTTGTACAGTGAAAGAATGTGAATAAAATGAACTTTGTACAGTGACATCTGGTATTTACAGGAAATGAACTTTGTACATTAAAAGAATGTGAATAAAATGAATTTGAAGTTATTCTTTATCCGGAAGCCGCAAAAAACCCGCAACTGTGACAGCATCTTTTGTGCCTTGTCCGGAATCGTCGTCAAACTCGCTGTTAATAAGCCCCCGAATCAAGGTTGAAGCGATGACTGGTCGCCACAGTCGTGTGATTGTGGACTGGTCAAACTCCGGGGGGTTCACATTGGACGCCAAATGCGCGACGTACATCATGATGAAGATGCCACAGTCTTTCGAATTTTGTTGCCACGGCGCTTTGGTTATCTGAGTCATCTTCCAGTCTAGCAAACCAAACCACCCCAGCTTGCCTGCCATAACGACGTTCATGAACTGCGTGAATTTGTCAGCAGCTTTTCTGTGATGCGGATATAATTGGGCTCTGCCAGACAGTGGGTTGTAGAAGCGCCATACACAGTGCGGGAAATGGACATACACGAGGCAGAAGTGGGAGCCGGTGCGGATTGGGAAAAATGCGTAGAACATGTTCCTATTCAAGCCGTCCAGCATCCTCCCGAGCTTTTTAACCAATTTAGCATTATTTCCCCCTTCCTGGTGCTCCTGCGAAAGCGAAAGAGATTTAGACAACGATCTAATAATATCATAATTATTTACTTATCACTCCTTCTGCAGGGAACACTTACGTTGTCGAATATCTCTTTGAATGCGTGGCAACCAAAAAATGCCCACGGATATTTCATCGGGTTTCTCTCGTTGCGCTGGCTCAAAAGACTTAAAAAAGCATCTATAACCTACAGAAAACATATTGAGGAGTCATTACACTTCGGTAAGGCAACATGCAACTTCCAATTAAAAGTCGATTATTCTATATATACGATCTGCATAGTAGTCGTGTCCTCGATAGACACGACTATGCGTATAGTCGTGTATTCCATAGACACGACTACGTGCAAAGTCGTGTCTTCCAATACCGACTTTATGTCTACAACCCTATATATGAAGAGCATGGGTTTACTTACATTGGTGTTTATTTCTGTTGTTTGTAGGAGGGATAAATAGTCGTCATCACATAGCGTTGGGATTGGATAAGCCTTCCTCGGATTGGCCATCCATCCATCTATTGCCACTCTATCCCGCTCTAACAGTACCCCCATGTCGAAGCATAACTCCGAATCGGCATAGTGGTCGGGGAGAGCAATTACAGACTTAGACTTCTGAGGGGTTAGGAGGACATCGACGTCAACCGGCTGTGATGCGGTTAAGCCAGTGCCCTCGGCGACCTCCTCCTCCTCCCTCGCCTTCTCCTCCTCAGCCTCCTCTTCCTTCAACTCCTCCGTCTTCTCCTCGTCCATCGCCTCTTCGTCTGCTTGCACCTCCTCCTCCTTCCCCTCCTCCTCCTCCTTCGCCTCCTCCTCCTTCCCCTCCCCCTCCTTCGTCTCTTTGTCCAGAACATCCGCCTTCACCTCCTCCTCTTCGACGTCCCCGCCCTTCACCTCCTCCTTCACGGTTTCGATATCCGACTGCCGTATGGAAGAGATGACCTCATCGATGATACAGGTCGCCTCTCTATCGGATATGGTTTGTTCGGAGTCGGCTTTCGGCTGAGGGGACCTATTTCTTCTTTTCTGCTCCTCCGCCATTCTCCGTATATGGTCCTCTTCTCTAATCCTCTGCTCCTCCTTCGAGCCGACAGTCCTGAAGCGCTTCCTTATCACTACACCAGGGGGGAATATGTCCCGGCCGTACGTCGGACGGGACTCGACTTCTGCACGCTCCATATCTTCCTTGAATTCTGGTTGGAGCTTCTTCAAAAACATCTTGGCAGAGGATCTCTTCGCAGCCCGTTCCATCTTGTCTTCCTCAACCGCGCGTTTGATGGGAGCTGAAATGACATTTTACTTCTTCATGTCAGTAGTAGCAGCACGATAAAAAAACATAGTCGTGTTATATAGAACACGATAAACCACATAGTCGTGTACAATGAAACACGACAAATATAGTAGTCGTGTATGATGGGGCACGAAAAAATAAATCATCGTCTACAACTTACCTTTACCCCATTTCGTCGAATCCAGATGTGACTTCCTTGCCAGCTCCTTCGTCCGCATACCGATAGGAGTGTTCTTATTATGCTCCTTTTGAAGTGGCCGCTTCTTTGGGTCCATCTGATGCACTGATGACGATTGTGGCCCCATTTGGGGCCGCTTCTTCGGCTCCATCTGATGCACCGATGACTTCTTTCTCTCCATTTCGGGGCGCTTCTTCGGCTCATTCGTCGGCTCGTCAGTCATCTCCTCCTTCGGATGCTCGAAGATCTGACCTTCTAACAGCATTGACGCTGAGGCGGCAGAGGACTTCATAGAGTGGAGAATCTCTCGCAGAGGTCCCACTCTCCTTCCCATCTCCTCATAGGAAGACAGAGCTATCTCTATTAGTGACTGTATGCCCTGAAGGGCACCCTCCAATCGGCCCATTGCAGTTGCAGTCGACTGGGCAGCCTTTCTCGAGGAAGTGGAGGCAGGTTGGTTGGGAGTCGTCTTCATTTCCGGCCTCTGCGGCCTCTGCCGTCGTGGAGGATGGGCCCCTGAGGTTGACGAAGCAAGGAGATATGCCTCTCCGGCCATGGGGCTGATTACGTCGACGAGTTCCTCCCCTATTTGAAGATTGTGGAACACTCCCGTCCAATAGTCGGCCATGCGGTGCTTCTTCTGTGCACCTTTCTTCACCTCTGTAATGAGGGCCCCACTTCCTGGCCATCTTTTCGCCCGTGGGCTGGTAGGGCCCATGACAGGATGGAAGATTGTCGTGTGCTCAAAAAACCAAATCTGCAAATTAAACAGTTGAAAACATTATAACAATGCGCGGTTGCCTTAGTCGACTATAAGTTCAACACGAATTGAACTATGGTCGTGTCTTAAAAAACACGACTATATACCTAGTCGTGTTTCATTATACACGACTATAAATATAGTCGTGTTCTATGATACATGACTATATATATAGTGGTATTGTATAAGACTTTTTCCCGATCGAAGACTATGAATGCTACATACCTGAAGGACATATGCGGCGCCATTTAGGCATCCACCGCCCAGGCACTCTCCTTGCGATCTCGCTCCCACTAGGCGGCTGGTATGGGTTATACCAGAAACCAACATCTTATGTATAGCCCCAGCCCAATTGTATGACCTCAATCTTGGGAGGTCGTCAATGTAACGGTACAAAGAGGGATGAACCGCTCTAGTGCTGTGTGGAAACAACACCGTGGAGAAGAGGAGGCAGATGATCATCCTCGCAATGTCCTCCTCTTCCATCTTCAGTTCGCCCGCGCTAAGCTTGTCTATCATTTCCTCAATGTGTGGAATGTCTGCTCTCCTCGCGGCGAAGTACTTTCGGAAGAATTGACCTTCCGGTCGGCGTGTCAAAGAGGGGAGGACCTCAACTCTGTCGCCCTTTGCGGGCAATCCGGTGATAAGGGCAACATCTTCCTCTGTGAAATGTAGCGTCCTACCCTTGATATTGAAGACCTTCGCCGACTCATCCCAGTACCTGACCAAATGGTCGAGGAGGTTCCGAGATACAACAACGTCCTCACCTTCAAAAATGACAGCGAAACCAGCCTCGTTCATCAGCTGGGCACATCTTTGGTGACGCTGTAGGAGGGCCGCACACTTTTTCATCGCCCCCGGTTGACAACACGTCTTCAGCGCCGGTCGCGCATTATATGTTCTCTTCACTGGTCGGTCCATCGGAGCCTTCCTTTTCCTGCCCCTCTGATTTCGCTGCCGAGGTGCGAAGACAAAATCATGATCCTCCTCCTCTTCCGGTGGTATTTCCTCCATAGACTCATCTCTTTTTTTATCCATCTGCAAGGAGTGAGGTATAGTGGTCAGTACAAAAGTGTCCTCGGTGCAACACGAAAATATAAAAGTCGTGTCGTCGCGGACACGACTAAATACACAGTCGTGTCTACTCTAGACACGACTTTATAGTTCATAGTAAAAATTAAAAATTCAAATGTCCGACCTTATGAAACTAAAATCAGGTAGGATAGTTGTAACTTACCGTAGTTTAGTCGTCTGTATGTCTGTATTTCCTCGCAGGTGCCTTCACAGTCTTCCTCGCCGTGCACCGAAGCTCAATCCGGTCAATCCGCCTGTTGCATGCAGGCGGAGGGAGCCGCGGGGGTCTTCTCAAGGTTGAAGATCAGAAATCCCGACGGATGCGCTTCAAATCGCCGCCTTTGTCCACTCTCCCTCAGTCGTGTCGTCGAAATCCAGCAGGGGGGCAGCTCGATATCGAGATGGGGGACGCGAATAGGCTCGAACTCGTCCGTGTATTCCGCCGGTTGAATCGCCGCTCCAACTCGCCGGTCGCCGGTGCCGTCGCCGATGGGAATCGCCGGAGAACTTCTCTTCGCACAGTGTTAACACGAAAAAATAGAAGAAAGGGCATTTTGGGTACATCAAGTCCAGATTCCGGGTCATATGAGATTTCACGGGAAAAACCTGGTAATATGGGAATATGAGATTTTGCGCCAGGTAATATGGAAAAAACTCTGCAATTTCCTTACAAGAGATTGCATGTGGAAACCATAGGACTTATTTAAAGGCTTCGCCCAACAGAAAGAGCTGTATTATACACTATCGTTAGAAGAGCATTGTTTGATGCCCATAAGGATTATCCTTAGAATCCTGCCAGCCTCTCAAATATCTTTCACATCTCGTAAACTCCAGTTACGACCAGACGTCACATAGGTGCTCCGCTGAAAGAATGTTCTATTGATCAAATAAATTTAACAGTGTCTGCCACACTGCCTTATTATTTGATGGAAAATATGGTTTAACTGACAAAACATACAGTTCTTCCCTTATTTGTTGGACGAACAGTTATTTCACCACCCATGATCATTCACTCATCCTTAAAATAACTAGAATACAATCAAGAAAATGGAATCCCCAATTCGGCAGTGTTAACAGGCCTAACAAAATGAACGACAGACAGAATATGGAGCTTTACTTATACAATGTCTGCTTTTTTCTAACAGTTTACTGCAAGAATTCTCGGGGGTCTGTTACAAATCCAGTTAAAGCAGATGCTGCAGCGGTATAGGGGGAAGCTAGATATATCTGTCCTTCTTTATGCCCCATTCGTCCAGGGAAGTTCCGATTTGTTGTGGACACACAAACCTGTAATAACCATGACATATATTATGAAAGAAAAATGATTACCAGCAAGCAACATATTAGAATGAACTGCTAAATAAAAGCTTAGTCTTCCGCTGACTTACCTGAGGCTCATTCATACGTGCATAGGTATCTCGAGGGCCACCTAAACAAGCTCCACAATTAGGGCTTGCAGGAGTGTCACAACCTGCTTCTTCAAATATTTGAGAGCACGTCTTACCACCACCCCCTGGAACTGGAAGACTGTATACGTCCATCCAAACCTAAGGCCGCGCAAAAAAACTTGTGTAATTGGTTCTTCCTATGTAGGAACCAACCTCGAGCTTGATGCAAACAAAAAGAGACACAATCACTAACCTTTTGGGTAGCAGGAACGAGAAATGTTGGCACTTTCACCTTCTTTCCCTGTTCATTAAAATAAGATATGTATCAGCCAAAGGAAAATATGGCAAACCACATTTTATAAGAGCAAACATGCAGATATTTATAATAGATTACCAGTGCATGCTTCCACGCATACACTGTGTAACGAGTGGGGCTGCTTCATAATTTTTTATCTGCAGGGTATTTGGTCTCTTCCTGAATCAATGGCAAGTAAACCCCAAAAACTTCTGAAAATAGTAGAAGAATCAGAACGCACCGCAGCTAAAAACAGCTTTGCTGCAGCCATGAAATCTTCAGTCTTTCCCCCCGTACAAGAACCAATATATACTCTGTCTATTTTAACATCTTTGCACTCTCTTGCTAAAGCACGATTATCAGGAGAATGAGGCTGCCGAATAAACATATTAGAGGAAAGAGTGATTATATGCGAAGACAATATAACATCACAGATCATATAAAGAGATGGATTCTGAAGAATTTCGAATAAGAAAGAGAACAAAATCGAGACACCTTTGCTACCAGTGGTTCCAACTTGGATACATCAAATTTATAATCGCAAAGAAACCTACAAGACATTGCAACTGATTATGTCAATATATTTTTGCTGTCATCTTCAACATTAACATGATTATCTGTAAACCCAATTTACATACTGTAGGATTCACATCTATTGTTATCCTCTACAAAAAATGACAAACAAATTAAAAGGAAATTGGGAGCAGAAATTCATAACTCCAACTCACTTTGCAAGTGCATCACTATACAAAGGCTCATAATTCAGATTCGTCTTACCCTGGAGAAAAACACCAAGAATTACAGAGTAAAAAATCTAAATATGATACAAAATATGTGATCTTTCCAAAGTATAATTCATAAAAACCTGTCAACATACATAAAGACATTAAAAAGTTATAAAAAATAAAAAATTTAGTAAAAATACATAAAAAAATACATTACAGAGCTACACCTTATTACAAATCAGTTTAGATTTATATCTTATTCAACAGGCGGAGTAGTTTCAACTATTTTACCAACACATTTTCTATTAAATTTCATAGTGACAGTTGAAAAGGTTTTGCAAAGTTTCTTTGAAGTGCACACAATTTTGTTCCACTTTCCTATCCAAGTAAGAAAAGAAAGCTTTGCAAGTTCATGACTAAAATCAGTTGCATCTATCAAGTGTCATATGTACCAATTCACTTTCTCCACCAAGTGTCTTCTACATCATAAACCTGTTATAATCTTTCTTGTATTGATTAATAAATACGAAGAAGATATACGTCAAGGAAGTCTTGTTCCTGATTATCGATACATTTGAGCACAGAAACTAAACACTTAGATGCTGATAAAAATTAGATTGTTAAGAAAGCCCATTGAAAATTATTTTATTTACCAAAACAAAAAATCTTTGAGGACACAACAAAGACAAAAGGGGTGAACGGAAATAAAAACCTATTCTATGGTTTGGTAAAGACAAACAAAATTGGCTATAGCCTCATAGATTTTACAATAGATAAACTAGCATCCTTTTGCAATCAGCTATTAATGATGGCCTATTGTTGAATAGCCAAAGGCAACGCTTCAGTGATTATCCATCTGGCACAATCACCAAAACCAATCTACAGTATTAGTAATAGATAAATTTTAACATACCTCAAGGTACTTGAATGTGGTTTGGTCAGCAGGGACAACACCATTTTTTCCTCCAGCTTCTACTACCATGTTGCACAGTGTCATCCTCTCTTCCATCTAAAGAATCAATAAAACTGTTACTGACAATGAACACTAAACTACCAATGCAGCAGCACTCTCCAAATTGCTCATATAGCTGAAATATCAGTTGCACTATCCTTACACTCAAGCTCTCAACGGTTGAGCCGATGAATTCCATGGATCTGTATGTTGCACCTGCCACAGTTATCTCCCCAATGATCTGTAGGTAATTACACAGCCTTCATTAGATATAATAAACAGACAAAATATAAAAAACTCAGAAATCACAATGCTTACTTGCAAAATCAAATCTTTTGCAAGCAAATAACTAGGCATTTCACCATCCAATATAAACCTCAAAGTTGGTGGAACCTGCAAGTTCAATAAATAAGATCGTTACCTCTAATGGAAATGAACCAAAAGAAAACGATAAATAAAGAGGTGAATAAGCCTAAAAGCAGCACGATAGTCCTTCACATTAGCAAGCAACTAGAGGGCAAATAGTTAAAAGTTTTCCCTACTTTTGCCAGTTCCAGGCCTGACTAAAGCAAGAGATTGCATCAAGTTGCATCAGGTTGATACCCAGATATGAAACTTTTATCAATCCTTATGGACCTCACACAGTAAAGCTACTAGTACTTGCTTCAGGGAAGAAACTTCAGCCATACAAGAGGCTCCATACATGTTAGACTTGCCTCTTCGTCATAAGCTAAGATAACACTCAAAGCAAAGACGATCCAACAAATTAGTTAAATAGGAGTGGAAGATGGGGCCTTCAAACCTTGAGCAAAAGCTTCCCAGTTCCCATAACAAAACCTGCATCAGTATTTCCAATTCCAGTAGCAAACTGACCGAAAGCTCCAGCATTGCAAGTATGAGAATCCGTGCCAAGCAGAACCTAATAGGATCATGAAACATCTTAAGTTGGTGCTCGGAAAAGGAATACATAACTGATAGTGGATGTCAATGTCTACTCATAATCACCTCTCCAGGTCTACAATGGCCTTCTTGAGCAAGTGCAATATGACATACACCCTTGTAGTCAGGGTTAGCCTGATGCGATGAAATATTGACTTCAGCAATAATGTTAATTCATAAGTTACAGAAGTCAGAAAATCCTCAGATTCATGAAGATAAAAGACCACTTTACTTGTAGCGAATGAAATCCTACTTAAACATTGTTTCTGAACAAAAAACCAATATACACAGTAATAACCATACCTTGAAATTACCAAGATCTCTGATGTCATAGAAGTATTTGATATTCTGTTCAATGCAGAAATCTCTCAAAATATCCACATTGCGGTTGGCACGCTCATCATTGGTAAAAATATAGTGATCGGGAATGATGACAATCTTTTCACGATCCCAAACCTGTTGTATATCAGGAACAGATGCAAGTTCTAAATTTTAGAGTAGTCTTATAGATGTATCAAATATAAGTTATTATACACCTAATGAACATGACAACCATTACATAGATTCATAGTAGAAAAATCCACTCTTTTATAGATGCCAGTTACTGCATAATCACTTCCTTCACTAATTTATAACCATGCAATCCAACTTCTCCAATGAAACTACAACCTACTAAAAAACTCTAGAAGGTAAAAAGGATTTGCCAATTTGGCTCTTTTTTCCTCGGATATAACATACCTTGGCATTTTTACCGAATTCTCTCTTGAAAATCCCAATCGTCCCAGGTCCACAGACATCATGAGTCATCAAAACATCCACGTTAACCCAGACATTCTCCCCAGGCTCCAACTGGGGCTTCTCCGACGCTCTCGACAGAATTTTCTCCGTCATCGTCATGGCATGCTTCACCTGATAATTGTCACCGACCATACTATCCCATCAGAAATCAGAAGTAGCAACAACTAGACAGAAGAAAGCCAACATGGATGGATTAATAATAGAAAATCGACTGACCGAACCAGTGGTGGAAAGAGGCCGCTGGGTCTGCGGCGGAGCCATCACTGCAGTAATAAGCTTCGAACATCTTCTCTTGCTAGGCTGATACGGAGGAGACAACACGGGAGAAGAAGAAGAAGAGAGAAAGGTCTTGTCTTTCTGCCAAATTATGCCGGCAAAACCATGTTAGCTGGTGATGTCTATTATCTCGTTCAGAGTAGTAAAAGAAGAAGAAGAAGGGAAGGAGTAAGCGAGACCTTGGAGAGGAAGGTGGTGGAGGTGGATGCGATTGCGGAGGAAGCCATCAGAGAAGAAGGGGACCAACGGCGGCGCCAGGGAAGAGGCGGCGCGACAGAGATTGGAAGCTATGAAGGGGAAGGATGACTGTCGATCAAAACTAGTTTATCCCGGTCCATTGGTTTTTCATTTTCACGAAAACAATTTCTTTTTTTCTTTTTGGCAGAAAATAGCACGTTTTTTATTATCGAAAAAAAAAACACAGAACGTTCTTTTTCCTATAATAAACATCAAACGTCCAAATCCAAATTCAGAGTTCCATCAGCAAGACAGGTCACAGGATTGCTTTGATTAGTGAGGAGGTAAAAGAATGGAGATTTTAGTTCATCTTTAATCAAACGCGAAGAGCAAAGATTTACAAGAAGACGAATAGGTGAGAAATTAACAAAACATATAATACTAAAAATGCACCAGCCGGGAATCGAACCCGGGTCTGTACCGTGGCAGGGTACTATTCTACCACTAGACCACTGGTGCTGGTTGAGAACGATTGACAATTAATTACTTAACTTTTTAGATCAGCATTATAATAGTGCGGCTGCTAAAAAGACCGAATTTGGGGACCAGATTGCAGGACCCCAGGCCTATGTGGCCTGGGGTCCTGCAATCTGGTCCCCAATTACATGGGGATGCACAATTGCAGATCCCCAGGCCTATGTGGCCTGGGGTCTGTAATCTGGTCCCCAAATTTGGTCAGCGAAACATTTTCCGCTAAAAAAGTGGAGGAGCATGCACTAGTACTTTATGGGAAGCTACCCTACCCGGTGGATCGATCCTCTTCCCGCAAATGTGGACTTGTGGCGGTAAACTGTCTGGATTTGTCCCTTCCCCGATCAGCACAGCACAAGTACCACCACACTCTGTGGCTCCACCGTTAAAACTTAGCACAACGTGTTTCGTGGAAGGCCAAAGACAGACACTCAACACAACCAACCAATCACTTGTCGCCACCTTCATCGCCACTTCCCTTTTTCTCTTCCCCCACCCACAGTTTCCCATTTTCTTCGGCTTTGAACTCATCGAAGCTTATCGGACGCCCCTGCAGAGGAGAGACCGGACACGGTGCCGATGGACTCTGCCGCCGCCGCCGCCGCCGCATCGTCGTCGTCGCATCTCCTCTGCTGCGGGATCAAGCCCCTCCGCCGCAATTCAGCGCCGCCCCAAGGACGTCTTGGCTCCCATGGCCGGGGTCGCAGGCGCGGCGGCATCTTCGCGGTCGCCGCTGAACCCAAGCCGGCCGCTGGCACTCCCAGAAGCGCTACGACGAAGCCTGTGAATGGTGTTAAAACTGTTAATGGCGTCTCCACGGTGATTTTTCTTTCTCTCATTGCCAAGTTTGAGAGCAATCCCAATTAAGCTATAGGCTTTTTTGTGTTTTAATCTATTCAGTTATTTATTTGTTTGTAAATGGCTTTGTGGTTTTAATTGGGGGCCTGGTAACAAATGTAGAGGTTTGGCAATGTATCTGAAGAAATAAAGAAGGTGCGGGCGCAGATGGAGGAAGACGAGCAGTTGTCCATACTCATGAGAGGCCTCCGGGGTCAGAATCTGTCGGATTCGCAGTTTGCCGATGACAACATTCAGCTCCGTCTTGTCGAGGTTTTTTAAATCTTCCTTGTTAATGCAATTATCAAAATGTTACTATGCAAGCCCTTGTATAACATTTCATTCATAGGCTAACGGCTATGAATTCTAAAGCACAGACTCTCGTATCTCTTTTCCTGATTGTTTAATATCACTCTCTTATATGCATTTCGGGTGTTGCTCTGTCAGGTGGATGAAAGTAGTGATGCTTTGCCACTGGTATATGATGCTGATATTATCTCAGCGTACTGGCGGAAGCGCCCTAGGGCAGTTGCTACTCGCATTGTCCAGCTACTGTCCGTGGCCGGTGGCTTTCTTTCCCGTGTTGCTTTGGATATTATAAACAACAAAGTGAAAGAGGTACACAATCTGAACTCGCTTTGCCATAGTGTTTAGTCTATGAATCTTTGTTGTCTAAAAGCAGAATATTTCCATCATTAAAAAGTTCTTATAATTCAGTGATGATTTTTGCTCTTACAAGTAACAAGTTAGGTGAATAAGCCATCGCCCGCAATTAGTTAAATTGTCAGTTGGTTGCTGATATTGAATAGTGACAAAAGTATCGAATATCAGTCTATAAGAAATAATGTTCTTTCTCCAAAAGTGAATAAATAATTTTGTCTCTAGCTAGTGCACGTTCTATATACAGGAAAATAGATGAATAAGGATAATAGTTTTCTTTTTCCTTTCTTATATACTGAGACAGTAGACAGCCAGTGTAATAGAAAAAATAGATGAACTTATCATGGCTGGATAGCATTCGCTTGATTTTGTTTTAAGCAATGTTTTCAGATTTTGTTATTCACCTATATTGTGTTACACAACAAATTCAGCCCTCATATGCTGTTGTTACTTGCCCTTCTGCTTTGTTGCTTACCAGTTCTTAATCCCCCTAGAATGAAGTTGCACGTGCCATTGAAATACGGGAGATTGTAACTTCCTTGGGTCCTGCATATATTAAGCTTGGGCAAGCATTGAGTATTCGGCCGGATATATTGTCTCCTGCAGCAATGACAGAGCTGCAAAAGCTTTGTGATAAGGTAAGGGGTTCAATCTACTGAATTTGATAGGACATACAGGGTCATTAAGGATTTTGTCTCTCTGGATTCATCTGATTGAGTTATGCTTGATGATTTTGAAGGTTCCTTCTTTTCCAGACAATGTAGCTATGGCTCTTCTTGAAGAAGAGCTTGGTCAACCTTGGCATGGCATCTATTCTGAATTATCTCCATCACCAATTGCAGCAGGTATTTTTTCCATTACATGCCATTTTTATGAGTATTACCTGTTATCTGGTCATTTGAGGGTTAATAATTAGTATCTTCGTTTCCACTATACAGCATCACTGGGTCAAGTATATAAAGGCAAGCTAAAGGAAAATGGGGATTTAGTGGCTGTGAAAGTTCAGCGCCCATTTGTGCTGGAGACAGTAACAATTGATTTGTTTATAATCCGTAATCTAGGGTTGTTTCTGCGGAGGTTCCCTCAGGTTCAGAACAATATTGATTTTTGAAATGAAAGCTGGTTTCCAATATTTTTCAAGGTGATTTAAAATCTTTATTTTTTCAAAATGCAGATATCTGTGGATGTTGTTGGGTTGGTAGATGAATGGGCTGCTCGATTCTTTGAGGAACTTGATTATATTAACGAGGGGGAAAATGGAATGCGTTTTGCTGAAATGATGAAAAAGGATCTACCCCAGGTGTGTTTCACTCATAAATGAGATGTGGAATTTATAAGTACCTTTTATTTTGTAGAATATTTTGTGGTACAAGAGGGAGGATAATGGTCTGAAACTCTAACAGAGGTGGAATTATAAGAAAGGACCTGCATCGGGTGCTTTAGATAACCTCTTATTCTCCCTTAAGAAGTCTGAGATTTATCTTGGTTTCTGTGGGAAAGACGAATGGTTGTCCAACATTCTAACAAACATGTGTTCACAAAATTTGCATAGTGTGATTGCTGTCAAACAATTGCCATATTTTAGTTTTTTCTGCTTTGTGCTTTTTGCCTTTTCTGAGACTTTTGAAATTTGCAGGTTGTAGTTCCGAAGACTTATCACCAGTACACATCAAGAAGGGTCCTTACAACTCAGTGGATAGATGGAGAGAAACTATCACAAAGTACTGAAAGTGATGTTGGAGAGCTGGTTAATGTTGGTGTGATATGCTACCTAAAGCAGGTTAGAAGTTTGTTTATTTAGCTTCGATGGCATTAAAATTTCAAGTCACTTTACAAACGTTGATGGTCTGAATTAAATGTTTATCTTTGTTTTTAGTGAGATATTGATAAGGTATTGCTGGCTAACATTTCCCCCCTTTACTCTGATATGGTTCTGCAGCTGCTTGATACTGGCTTTTTCCATGCTGATCCACATCCAGGCAATATGATTCGAACCCCAGATGGGAAACTGGCAATACTTGATTTTGGTAAATGTCTTATATAAGCGATGTTTACTTGCTTTTTGAAGTTTGTATATTGATTAAATTCTTGATTCTAAAATAACTGAACAGCATTTTCAGTCTTATAGTCCTTTCAAATCCAATGTCAACTTCTGCTAGGTGGACTGAGTTTCTAAAAACATCTGCAAATTGGCATTACTAATCCGGCAATTAAATTTGTCCTGTTGCAGGCCTTGTGACAAAACTAACAGATGACCAAAAGTATGGGATGATTGAAGCAATAGCTCATCTCATTCATAGGGATTATGATGCTATTGTCAAGGATTTTGTGAAGCTTGGTTTCATCCCAGAGGGTGTTAATTTGAGTCCAATACTACCTGTCCTTGCGAAAGTATTTGATCAAGCATTGGAAGGTGGAGGTGCAAAAAATATTAATTTTCAGGAGCTGGCTGCAGATCTGGCTCAGATAACATTTGATTATCCATTCAGAATCCCTCCTTATTTTGCTCTAATAATCAGAGCCATCGGTGTGTTAGAAGGTATAGCTTTGGTGGGAAACCCTGACTTCGCCATTGTTGATGAAGCATATCCATACATTGCTCAGGTAAAAAAACTTCTTATTGCTGACAGTATTTTTCACTTCATGCACGTCCTTATCAATGTATACAAATATTTGTGACTTTCAGAGGCTTCTGACAGATGAGTCTCCACGATTGAGGAGTGCTCTTCGGTACACTATATATGGGAAAACAGGGGTGTTTGATGCGGAAAGATTCATAGATGTGATGCAAGCTTTTGAGAACTTTATATCTGCAGCAAAAAGTGGTGGTGGTGAGGATTTGAATGGAAATATGGCTGAACTTGGCCGTTTACAGAGCCAGACGAGCTCTTTCCTTCCAGGATTTTCCTCAGAATCAGAAGAACCCATTAAAACAAGAGCTGCTTTGGCTTTTATATTGTCTGATCAAGGGAATTTCTTCCGAGAATTCATTTTGGATGAGGTACATTTTGTGGACTAGTAATACTCTGAACACTTTCCAGATAACTTTGCGAAGGAAAGTGAGTTTATAATTGCTACTTATGTATAACTGTTGTTTGCGACAGATTGTTAAAGGAATTGATGCTCTCTCAAGAGCGCAGCTGGTACAGATAGCTGCAGCCATAGGCATTGGAAATGCAGCTCCTGTGTTCAGTATGGTTCCTGCCCTTGTACCTATCAAACCAAGAGCCCTTTTGCCTACAGTGACGGAGGAGGATGAAATTGTAATTAACAATGTCCAGAAAGTTGTTGAATTTCTTACTGCTGGAAGCTCAAAAGCAAGATTCTCAGGCCAGGTATGCAGGAAAGATCAAACCATGACATTTAAAAGCTTCGTAGACTTTCTTTTCTGTGTATTATTCCCCTATCCATATTAACAACCGGATTTAGTTTTCCAAAAAGAAGTAAAATTAGTTCATTTTCAAAAACCAAATAGGACTGTCAATGTGGATAGAGGGAGTACGTAAGTAAATTTGCTGCTTGAGGACAATTTAATTGGTGAGGAGATGCATGAGATACAATGAGGATGTGATGGCTCTATTAGAGTGGCTAAGCAGAAATTCTAACAATTTATCTTGAAGGGGAGGTGTATGAAGACAATATCAAGTGCAACGTCGATGTCTGATAAATAGTGATCACTTTTGTATTCATGTTGTGCTCGTTGAATTTGCAGGGGGTGGAGTCCTCGAAGTAGTTCAAGAGCTTCTTCCAGTGTTGCCAGGCATCTCTGCGAAACTGTTGCCCCGAGGTGCTTAGCCGGCTATCTTCAAGAGTTATGCACGATTCATACGAGATACACTTATGTAAATTATACTGTAAGCAAATTTTGTATTATCAGGTCAATGTAGCTCTAACAGAGATCAGGCCAGTGTATATAAATCTTTGAAACAGTAACAAACCGCCTTGTTCAATGTAAAGGCCAATCATCATTTGGTTCATATCATCATTGTATCTGACTCTATTAAATAGAAATATGTCCCAATCCATCAAGAACTCTGTTGATTTCTCCTACATATCTAATTGCAAACCAATTTTCATTTAATTTGAATTAAAGCCGGACCAAGATTCGGAGGGGCGATCAAGGAGGCATAGTTCATTGGTCTACTGTTTGATCCGAAGGCGGGGAATTAGCCAATTTTCAGTGTTACTACCATGCCAGTAAAAATGACTAGTTCGCCAGCCCACCCCTAAATGGGGGGGGGGGAAGAAGAATCCAGCTTGTTCGTGAAAATCTCGTCCAAAGGAGATTTTTTAATGCATTTGTTATCATTTAAAAAAAAAAGACAGGGGTAATTAATAAGGAAACAATCTCAATGGTATTTGTTGATAATTTTGTAAAAAAATAGGAGTAATTAATAAAGAAAAATTACCATCGGACCTTAAATTTTTCCCTAAAAATTACTTATTCTCAACCAAACACCCAGATTCTTCCAACAACTTATTCCTTAAAATTCAGTTTTCATACTCTTAAAATCCCTTACCAAACAGACTGTTAATTGCCGATGGTCATAGATTCAGGTGTGCAAACTTCTTAGGAATAAGTGTAAACACTAATCACATATCAGGTTCAACTTAATCCAAATTTGAAAGAAGAAGAATCCAGCTTCTCCGTGAAAATCTCGTCCAAAGGAGATTTTTTAATGCATTTGTTATAATTTAAAAAAAAAAGACAGGGGTAATTAATAGGAAAAATCTCAATGGTATTTGTTATAATTTTGTAAAAAATAGGAGTAATTAATAAAGAAAAATTACCATCGGACCTTAAATTTTTCCCTAAAAATTACTTATTTCCCAACCAAACACCCAGATTCTTCCAACAACTTATTCCTTAAAATTCAGATTTCATACTCTTAAAATCCCTTACCAAACAGACTGTTAATTGCCGATGGTCATAGATTCAAGTGTGCAAACTTCTTAGGAATAAGTGTAAACACTAATCACATATCAGGTTCAACTTAATCCAAATGTTGAACCCCTTAATCCAACAATACTAAAAACCAAATATTTACAAAGAAAAGCCAAATATACTTAAATCACTCTAAAATCTAAATCATCAATAAAATGACTTGGTCCCATATATATATATATATATAGAGAGAGAGAGAGAGAGATATTTACAAAGAAAAGCCAAATATACTTAAAGCACTCTAAAATCTAAATCATCAATAAAATGACTTGGTCCCATATATATATATATAGAGAGAGAGAAGGGTTTACATGAGATCGTTCTCGTACAAGGAGCATGAGGCCAATCTTTATAGCCGTTAGATTCCGATCGGAGGATGGATATCAAATCAATGAGTAGGTGAATATGTCACATCAATAGTTAGGTGAAATCATTATAACTATTTATAGCCGTCAGATCAAGATCCAACAGCTATGATTTAAAGTGGCCTCATATAAGCCAAATGAGTGCGATTTCATTTAAACTTTTCCCATATATATATATATATATATATATATATATATATATATATATATATATAAGAAGAATCCAGCTTCTTCGTGAAAATCTCGTCCAAAGGAGATTTTTTAATGCATTTGTTATAATTTAAAAAAAAAGACAGGGGTAATTAATAAGGAAAAATCTCAATGGTATTTGTTATAATTTTGTAAAAAAATAAGAGTAATTAATAAAGAAAAATTACCATCGGACCCTAAATTTTTCCCTAAAAATTACTTATTCCCAACCAAACACCCAGATTCTTCCAACAACTTATTCCTTAAAATTCAGATTTCATACTCTTAAAATCCCTTACCAAACAGACTGTTAATTGCCGATGGTCATAGATTCAGGTGTGCAAACTTCTTAGGAATAAGTGTAAACACTAATCACATATCAGGTTCAACTTAATCCAAATTTGAACCCCTTAATCCAACAATACTAAAAACCAAATATTTACAAAGAAAAGCCAAATATACTTAAATCACTCTAAAATCTAAATCATCAATAAAATGACTTGGTCCCATATATATATATATATAGAGAGAGAGAGAGAGAGAGAGAGAAGGGTTTACATGAGATCGTTCTCGTATAAGGAGCATGAGGCCAATCTTTATAGTCGTTAGATTCCGATCGGAGGATGGATATCAAATCAATGGGTAGGTGAGTATGTCACATCAATAGTTAGGTGAAATCATTATAACTATTTATAGCCGTCAGATCAAGATCCAACAACTATGATTTAAAGTGGCCTCATATAAGCCAAATGAGAGCGATTTCATTTAAACTTTTCCCATATATATATATATATATATAAGAAGAATCCAGCTTCTTCGTGAAAATCTCGTCCAAAGGAGATTTTTTAATGCATTTGTTATAATTTAAAAAAAAAGACAGGGGTAATTAATAAGGAAAAATCCCAATGGTATTTGTTATAATTTTGTAAAAAAATAGGAGTAATTAATAAAGAAAAATTACCATCGGACCCTAAATTTTTCCCTAAAAATTACTTATTCCCAACCAAACACCCAGATTCTTCCAACAACTTATTCCTTAAAATTCAGATTTCATACTCTTAAAATCCCTTACCAAATAGACTGTTAATTGCCGATGGTCATAGATTCAGGTGTGCAAACTTCTTAGGAATAAGTGTAAATACTAATCACATATCAGGTTCAACTTAATCCAAATTTGAACCCCTTAATCCAACAATACTAAAAACCAAATATTTACAAAGAAAAGCCAAATATACTTAAATCACTCTAAAATCTAAATCATCAATAAAATGACTTGGTCCCATATATATATATATATATATATATATATATAGAGAGAGAGAGAGAGAGAGAGAGAGAGAGAAGGGTTTACATGAGATCGTTCTCGTATAAGGAGCATGAGGCCAATCTTTATAGTCGTTAGATTCCGATCGGAGGATGGATATCAAATCAATGGGTAGGTGAGTATGTCACATCAATAGTTAGGTGAAATCATTATAACTATTTATAGCCGTCAGATCAAGATCCAACAGCTATGATTTAAAGTGGCCTCATATAAGCCAAATGAGAGCGATTTCATTTAAACTTTTTCCATATATATATATATATATATATAATCAATTCCTACATAAAAGAAGATTAAAAAGTTCTCTTTCATGTCAAAAATATGTATAAAAAAACTATCCTTGCTTGAAGCGCCGCATCTCTAAAATTTTCCAGGTGTGAATTGGAGTGCACCTCGCTGGAGAAAGTTGGGCAACTGGCGGGCCGGTACTCAGGCACGAGCCTCCCCGATTCATGGAAAATCGTCTCGCCGATATATCGGTATCGGACACAAACCGATGCACCGATACCAGTTAATCTCGATTTTTCAAAATTTTCCAAATATCGGCGATATATCGGTTTTGGACCGATATATCGGTATTTTTTGAATTAAAAATATTTTTAAAAAAATTCAAATTTTTTTTTTTAAAAAAAACTTTCATATTTGTTTTCTATCCTAATATGCTTTTTATGTATATTTTGAAATGTATTCTTTGTTTAAATTAGTATAACTCATTTTAGAAGTTAGATTGTGAAAATATATGATAAAAACTAGTTTTTAACGACCGATATTTTTTTACACAATATCTCCAATATATCTATGATATATCTCCGATATTTCGTCTCTTTGGTCGACCGATATTTTACCGATATCCGATACGACATTCCATGTCCCGATTTGTACCTCACCCCACAAGCGTTGCAGAGCGTCTTGGGCCTAGAAGGGCCGGTACGCCACTGCGGCGTCTTGTCGGCCCAGCAATGCTCGCACCTTCTCCGACGTGGAGCAAACAGCAAGCCCAACGGACACGAAGTTCCCCGCCCTCGCCTGGGCCGCTTGCTCCTCTCTCGGGCAGCACCCAGAGGAAGCTCGTCTTTTCCTCCAGCATTTTATTCACAGATTTCTCTATAATCAACCTCCGACATATTTCTATCAGTATAGCGTCCAATATTTGTTTTATTTAAACGAGCTTCTTCAAAGAACTAGATGTGTGTCTGGAAGGCAATTCAATTCATTAAATATTCCTTAAGAAGAGGCGTAACCGCATCATATGCAGCTCTTTCAACTTCGACAACTTCAAGGCATCAAGAATTGACCTTGATAGTTGATACTACAAATATAAACAAGGACCATACGACGGACTATATATATATATAACAGAGGACACACAACTGAAAGAACTGAAAGAAAAATATGCTCAACAACCTAAAGTTAAACAATGTTATTCACTGAATCCTGACTCAAACGAGCATTTTACTACCACGTGTTCTCTGATTGTAATTCATGGTACTTCTCCTCCCACCCATTTCTTGCTGAAGCCTTTTAAAGTCAAGGCGTAATGAAATTTTTGGGAATCAACTCCGGCATGTCAGAAACAGAGGCTACTTCTCCTTTATCCGAAAGATAAAAGCTAATATTCTTTCCGAGGCCACTGCCAATTGCATCAATAGACGGTGTAAAATCTATCAGGGTGCTGCAGTTCCCAAGTTTTAATTACTCCATTACGGGCTTTTTCCATAATACCCGACGCCATCATTCGTTTTCTTATATTTGAAGAATCAAGTTGTGTTTTTCGGCAATCTTCAAAATTTCATAATTCGTTCATTTTTTCACAGTTTTTTCCATTTTTTTGTATTTTTCTTTATTTTTCCTCCTCTTCCACCTCATGAAAATATATTAGGATAAAAAAAATAAGAAGAAAGAAGAAAGTAGAAGCTTTCTGGTGAAACTCCAAACATCGCGGCGATCCAAACCAAAGACGACGATCGCTCACGCCAAAAAAAAAGCTATGATAAAGAAATTTTAATGTAAGAGCAGCGGGGAAGTCTGCCCAACTATAAAAATTGATATCTACATGTAAAGAAACACATATTAAGGTCACTCATTGATGTTTGACGCTCGTGGACATCAAAAAAGAGGATAAAGATAGGCAAAAGCGTGAAATCCTTGTCGGCGAGTAATAAGTTCAATTTTTATATCTTTATGTGATTCTAATGAAATAGAAGATGAAGAAAAATAAGAAAGAATTAAAAAAAAGGACAAATACGGATAAAAAACGAGCGAATTATGATATTTTAAACATTCCAATAAAATAGCGTTGTCGAAGACACGATTTTACTAGAATTTTCAAAATGTCATAACTCGTTCATTTTTTATCCGTTTTTACCCATTTTTTTGTGTTCTTCTTTATTTTTCTTCCTCTTCCACCCCATGAAGATATATTAGGATGAAAAAATAAGAAAAAATAAAAAGAAAGAAGAAAGTGGAAGCTTTTCGATGTTCGTAGCTTCGCTGAAAAGTTTCCATTTTTTCTTTCTTTTTATTTTTTTTCTTTTTTCATCCTAATATATCTTCATGAGGTGGAAGAGGAGGAAAAATAAGGAAGAACGCAAAACAATGGGTAAAAATAGATAAAAAATAAGCGAGTTATGATATTTTGAATATTATCGTAAAATCGTGTTGCCGAATTCAAGTCGTGTTTCCGACGACACGATTTTACGGCAATATTCAAAATGTCATAAGTCATTCATTTTTTATCTATTTTTGCCCATTTTTTTGTGTTCTTCATTATTTTCCTCAATTTCTATTTCATTAAGATCACAGAACGATATATAAATTAAACTTGTTCCTTGCTGATGAGTATTTTAAGCTTTTGCCTTTTTTTATCATTTTATTTGATGTCCATGAGCGGTCGAACACTAATGGGTGGCCTTTATATATGTTTCTTTACATGTGGATCTCAATTTTTGTAGTTGAGCGGGCTGCTTTTCGATCAAAATCCCTTATTCATAGATTTTTTCTCATCTTTCCCGCTACTTTCACAGTTTTTCGGCATGAAATTTTATTTTTTCCGGGTTGGACGCCACCGACGGTGATTTGAACTACGATGATGGATGAAGTTTCCTCCTAACTTGCTCATTTTTTATTTGTTTCAGATACCAAAGGAGGAAAAATTAGGAAGAATGCAAATAAAACGACCCTTCATATACAAAAGTCACGAAAAACGTAAAAGAAGGGCATTTCCGGTACTCAAGGTGTCAATTCCATGTCATATGTGATTTCACAGGAAAAACCAAGTAATATGGGAAAATAAAAAATAGTGCCAGGTAATATGGAAAAAACTCCTCCCTCCGAGCAGTTGTAATAGATGCAATTGATTTTCAAAACTTCCCGACCACCGACTCTTTCACCTGGATTGACAAAATATAGATTGTCCTAATCCATGTGGATTCACATACAACATAACCCACAGGCATAAGAACACTTGAATTTGTGGCCGTATTCATCCAATATTTATGTTTTCAATTTCTGGACATTTGACTTATCTAAACTGATATTACAAACACAAAAGGCTAATTTAGAAGAATGAACCAAATGAAACACTGCATTATAGGCATTGTATGAACTCTTTTTGCATAATTATGCAGTAGATGCAACCTTTCTAGAATAAACAATGTACATAGGGTCAGAACGTCCAGGATTGGGATATAAATCCACGGCCTCCAAATGAATACGAAAAGTATATACTCCCTCTGTTCCAAAATACTATGTACATTTGAGAAAATTCTTATTTTTATTAGACTATAAAACCCGCAAGGAAATTAGATTTCTTTTCCCTCATATCCCGTCCAACTCATATGCTTGCTCACGAACTAAATTCAAGTCAATCCTTCCAAGTCTCCTCTAATTTTGAAAGAGGAAGTCACATAATTTGGCAAAATGTACACAATATTTTGGAACAGAGGGAGTATTTGACAAATCTCTCAATCTCTCTCTCTCTCTCGTTCCCCATCTTGTGGTAGGTAAATTGATTCTTACAGTATAAGCTTATCAATATCACATTGCCTTGTTACATAATCTCATATTACGGTTTTTCTGAATTATTGAGAATTTCGAATGAACTTCAGGCACCAAGGCGTTTAATGCAAATATCAAACAGAAATGCAAATTATTATTGTTTTTACTACCTAAGGGGGTTCAAAGCCTCATGTATAATGGAAGTATGGCCTGACAATCCAAAGATTTTTGGTATCGCCTGTTGATGTCCATATTGATCTAGCTTTTGTCCAGAAACAGCGAGTCAAGAAACTGGTTTATGATTACAGTATGCTGTTGAAATTTCTTTTTATGACACTAGAATCTGATAAAGAAACATCTAAGCACAGTAGATATAAAACCTTAGGAGAACGTCATTAAAAATCATCATTGAAAACATTGATTCATCGTCATTTGAGAATCAGTTGGGTTATATAATCACCTCAGTATTGCTTGACCTCCCGGCTTAAGAACTCTATGCATCTCTTTGTAAACTTCAATGGGTTTAGTTGAGTAATCCACACTAACCTGCAAAATATAATTTCTTCAATTCAATCTGAAGTCTCCTCCAATGTAGCAGAACAGGAAGGAAGAATTGCTCCTGGCAGACTCTTCAATATTATCTAAAACGTATTCACCCAGCTTTCAACATCAGCTGACATGATTTTCAGATGCTCTTGCGAGGACGATGTAAAAGTAATACATACATCAGCAAATTTTGACTACAACTAGCAAGTACATAAAGAACTGCAAATGCTTTCCTTTCAAGTTTCAAGAGTACCTTGATGCCTACCAAACAAAGGAAAGCAGCAGAACATAAAGAAGAGTGGTAGTATTACAAATAATAATGATTGAAATAACTGAAGAACAAACTCACCACATTAGTTATAACATCAAAACAATTATCTTCAAACGGAAGTGTGGGTTTACATTTAGATTTTTTTGGGGGGTAATTGGTTTACATTTAGATCTTGCACAACTTAATCAGTCAAGACCTGTAAAGACATTTCACATTGTTACAACTTCGAAGAGGAATTATTTAAAAATATGTAGAAAATGTGAGCAAAACAACTCATACTGAAAATTACCACATTTCGTTTGAGCTCCTCTTCATTCATACCCATGCCTACAATCCGGTCTTGCCTTTATCCAGCGGGAAAATGACTCACCTGGACAAGAAATTGATCACTGCTACAACAAAAGCACACCAATGCAAGAAAAATAGAGAGGCAAAATTGAATAACACTAAAAGGAACTTATCCAGCTGTGAAACATATCTATTAAAGCTACTCCGGGTGAATTGCTACAAGGGAAAACCTTAGAGTAGTACTTAGAAAGAGCATGAATGGCAGGATCGTGGATATGGGTGATAAAACGTGGTTCTGAGTAGGAGGAGGTATCAGGGGATCTAAAAAAAATAAACCAGAGTCCAAGTTTTTAAGCGATATTTCATTGTCACTTGAGACAAACATAAACTACTAGTTTAAAGATGATGCCCACAGATTTGTGAAAATCATTTTGTGCATTTTACTAATTCAAAGTATTGCCTCTGACACCTGAGACTTCTGAGAAGTAAGGGTATGTATGGATCATCCTCGGAGCAGCACTATCGTCAGTGCTTCAACGAAACCCCTTTGTTTGGCAATGTTCAACAGAACATGGTTGAGACTTTCAGAAAGTGCACTCTACTAATTTTTTTGTATATGCTTCACCTTACTAAATTTGAGGGAATAAATGGAATCTGTTAATTGACTTAGGGGCTGTTTGGATAGTGAAAGAGTAATGAATGTGAAATCAAATTCATGTGAAAAAATTCATTGACTTTCATGATGAATGTGAAATTCGTTTGGATAGTGAAATTTTTAAGATGAATATAATTGGTCATGTGTTTGGATAGTGAATGTGATACAGTAAGTAATTTTTTATATTTTGACCATTTTACCCCTGCATGACCTCTTTTCTACACTCCGTCCGACATTAGTAATACCATATAATTTTCAAAATGGATTAATTTTAGTTTAATTTGGAAAACTAAATCTTGGTACAAATTTAGGATGGAGGGAGTACTGTTCATGAATTATAATGAGGGCAGAATTGTATTTTTGCAGATGAATTGAATTCACTTTCAGGTGAAAGTCCTCATGAGGACTTTCACATGAAAGTGCTCTTTCACCCTGAATTTGTTCTTTCAGGTGAATTTTCTAATTCACCTCAAATTCACCACACAAACCTGTTTCACCCTCTTTCACGTGAAAGAGGGCTGAATTGACAGTGAATTCAGCCCTCTTTCACTATCCAAACAGCCCCTTAAGGTAGTGGGCTAGTCGCTATTGCAATCAGCATCCAGGTGTAGAGATAACTCATTGTTTTGTACATGTTATTATACTTGTTCTAAAGATGCCTTTCGTAATTGCCCATAATAGGGCATTATTTTAACCATGTGATAGTTCCTAAATATGAACACAGAGGGTCAGATAGCATCAATTTCAGTGGAACTGTAGAGAAAACTACTCCCTCCATGCAATGAAGTCTGTCTGCATGTGAAAAAAACCTGATCTCGTGCAGGGACTAAGAGCCATCTCAATGGAAAAAGCACCATGTTTGTGAACACTGGAGATCAACTAGAAGTGAGGAGCAATTGGAAATACAACAGCGTCATCCATTGCGTTTTAGCCACAGAGGTTGGAGGCAGACTCTCCATAATCCTGCAGCCTGAAGGGTAATCGAGCCGCAACGGAAGCGAATTTAGGATTTTTATCCGTTTGATGTGGGTTCTCAAAAATTGGGTTTTTCCTTCAAACAACAAATAAAGCTCACAGAATATCAAATTGGAAACACTAACCTTCGGCCTTTGTGCCTACGAATCACTCCACGGATTAGAATATGTCCGAGAACACCAAATCCTTCACCGATCGAGTGTAGAACGTTGTAAAAAGTTATATTCCCCGAATTAGCTTTTTCACCCAATGAAATCAAGAGCACCAAAACCACTGCGATTTCAACCAAAAGACGCCTTTCACATTGGCATGGAGGGCGTCCCCTCCATTGCCCTTTAATAAGGCATAAATCAGTTACAAAATCATGCCAATTTCGGTTTCCCGAAATTGCTCAACAGATTTCCAATATGGTGACTCTTATTTGACAATTCCATTTTGGTCGTACCAAAACAGCTAATTTCAAATAAGTGATTTCCGGATCGGTGATGATTACAGTGTCTCTTCCAATTTAGTGTGGACCGGGCCCACGGAAGCCTAACTACTCCACATGCCTACACTTGCACGAGAGAGCCGACTCCTCTCAATCAAGACAAGTAAAATGGGACAAGAACCCATATTTACTTACACAGCCAATGCCATCATTTCCCCAGTGCCGGAACTCCAGTATCTGTGATTTTATTGATGATTGTCATCTGATGGAATTGCCTGTCCAAGATTAATTCGGTGAAATAAAGAGCGTGGAATGCGTCGTATTACGGAACGCATTGATAAAGATTTTCTATCGTCGAAGTGGGCTAAATTATACAGGGCTGCTTCTTGGGTGGGTGCCCGACCCTACCCAAGATAGGACCCAAGAACCCTAAACCCGAAGATAAAATCCGTAATACCTGAGAACCCGAGATAGGAACTGATATTTTAATATAATTATAAAAATATTTAATAAAATAATTTATATAATAATAATAATAATAAATTTGAATATATTAAAAAATAAGGGATTTGAATGATATATCTCGAGTATCTCGGTTCTTAGGTATTTTAAAGCTAAATCCGACCCGACCCGAGATAAAACAGGGTTTTTAAATCTTAGAACCGACCCTACCCGAGATAGGACCCGACCCGACCTGGGTCAATGTCGGGTCGGTTCATCCGGGTTGGGTCGGTCCGGGTTTTTGGTGCAGCCCTAAAATTATACCCCCTACTTACATCAATCATTTTCCTATTATTAAATCTGACCATTTCCCTTGATTGATATGCACTGATGAGGTACTTACCATCCGACCAAGACCTTTTAAGTTCATGGCTTTCTGGACCCAACTTGCAGGGCATGATCAAATTGTTCAAATAGCCCGGCTTCATGCTCAAAATGGATCTCATGTATCTCCATCTTCAGGTTTATACCTATACTTCATAAAAGGGTAAATTCTGTTTATCATCAATTATGTTCCTTTTACAGCCATAGACATGAAAAAGGGGTCCTTGAAGCTCAAAATTATGAAAATGAGTTTCTTCAAGAATATAATCTTTTATGTAAATTTCGGGAAAGTATATGGGCCCAGAAATTGAGAATACATTGGCTTCAGGAAGGTGATCAAAATCCCAAGTTTTTTCATGAATCTACTCTTGTTAGAAGAGAGAGTAACAAAATCTATGCGCCGAAGGATAATGAAGGTTTTATTCATTATGATATTAACACCATTTAAAGATTGGTCTTCGAGCATTTTAAGTCTTTATACACTGATACTGCTGATACTCAAAAATGTTTTCCAAATTTTAGAGGCTCTCGAACCAGGTATTACTCATGAAGATACTGCAATTTTGATGGCTCCTGTATTAGATGAGAGATTTTCAAAACTGTTAAATAACTTGGTCCAATAAAGAGCCGAGGACCAGATTGCTTCCCAGGACTTTTGCTCTCTAAGAAAGCTTTCAGTAGCTTGTTCGGGTGCTCTAGCGTACAGGCATTGCCATTCTCGTAGCTACAATTGGAGCTACAAACATTTGTTTCATTTGACGAATAAGTCATTTGGGTCCGGTGGGACCCACTTCACTTGTTTCGAGTAAAGGCCAATCAATCATTTGCTGGGAACCGGATCCTGTGATGAAGCTTCACCAGCGAGGCCGTTCGATCGTACGGAATCGACATGCACGTCTTTTTGCTAAGCGCACATCATACCCGTGTGTCGTCGATTCCGTACGATCGACGGCTTCACCAGAGGATCTGGACTCCATTTGCTGGTCTGTTATAAGCAATAACGACATGATACATAGCACACTTCTTCAAGATGGTGTTTCGTGCTGTACATGATTTTTGCATGGCTGGTGCATCAACTTTGGCTTGGTACGCTATCACCATCCTCTATCATGTCCTTTGTCTAAATTCTCACCCACTATTTGATCTATTTTATTCACGTGGTTAGATCCTAGATGGCACCATAATCCTTGCTCACATGATAAATATACTGGAAGGTGCCTTATGTTGTCATTCTCATTTATTCTATATCAACAGTGTATTCCGCTGCATCTCAAGCAATTTTCAAGATTGAGATATTAGAGAAAACTTGAATCCGCCATTCCAATTCCATTGCTCGTTGCACTCAGCCCTAACTGGAGAGATACAAAAAGGGGTTGTTTCACCTACGAGTGGAGCTATTAACATAGGACGTAAGGAGAAGAGCTCCAATTGGTTAAACATCCTTCTAATTTTCTTTTTTTGAGGTTAAACATCCTGACCCCTGGGGAATCAAGAAAGGGCCGGACGAGCTTGAGCAGAGCTAGAGCTTGAGTGAAATTGAGCAAAAATGGGGGAATTCCATCTTGTCCTAATCCTGGCAGTCGTCGCCGTCACCATCGCCATCGCCTTTGCCGCCACAGCTTTGTCCCCGCGGCCTCCTCAAGTGTAACGTGTGCGAAGAGCTTTATAATCTAACAAAAGTGCATCTTTGCAAATATCAAGCCAGGTAAAACTTTGTTGGAACTTGTGGTTTCGATTTGTTGGAAGTGTTGAAATGTGATTGATACTTGTGATACTTGTGGTTGGAATTTGTGGGTGAAACATTGTTTGAACTGGTCTGGAAGTGATTTGTGATACTTTTAGTTGGAACAAGTGGTAAACTTTTGACAAGGAATCCAGGTTATGAGATATGAAGAAAAGGATGACACACACCTAAAGCTTCTGTCATTGTCTAAGATGCAGAGTGTAGACCTACCATAAATTTGGTTTAGATTGAGTATGTTTGATTATTACTTTTGGGGCTTTTATTGATTTTCTAGACCGTAATCTCACATTATACTTCCTTGCTCATCCAAGACTATTAGATCTCATCCTATAATTTCATGGGCCGCTGCTTTCCGGCTCCAAGGTGGGTTTCAAGGAGGAAATGTCGATCGCATCAAGTGTCTGGAAAGCATCCTTGTTTGATATCCATTCCACCTCTTCTTCAAAGAAGTTCTGAAACCATACAGTCATGGTATGATAAGTGAATATCCAAGGTATGAAAACATGACATATTGTCATGGTATATAACCACAGCGTATTGTAGAGGATGACTACAATATTGTATGAAACATGACACACAGTCATGGTATAGAATCATAGCTATCTTTTTCTATATTCTATGATCACAACTTTTTATGCCTGAGAACTAAGTATTATCCAGGTTGTTGCAATAAAAAACTAAGATTCAATTCATGTATGAAACATGACAGTGAGAACTCACTGAACAACCAGACTTACAGGTGGTAGAGATTGAAGAAACTCAGAGTTCGATTTGAAGCTCATCTAGAACCGGGCTTTGTCTGCAGACATCTGAAGGGATGTCTAGCAGGCTATCAAAGAAACAGGCGTTGAGATTGTCCATGCACTATAAGACGTTTATAATGAAAACTAACCAAAGTTTAATGGTGAGCGCTACCACTATAACAGAAGAATGGTTGTATCTACACCGAAAAATTTCTACATAAAAATCTAATAGCACTAAGATGGAGATTATCATATGATAGCCATTAGGAGCATTGGCCTTTGTTAATTACGCGTGAGGAGCGCGTGGGGTGAGAGAGAGGACATCAAAGAATGGCGTAAAAGATGGTGACATTTTGATATTTTGATTCTGCAAGAGAAGGGCAAATCAGTCAAATGTACCTTGTCCTAATATATAGAACCAAGAAAGTTGGATCCAATTCCATGTCAAGCTTCGAATCAGAATACCACACGTGTCATACCTATTTTGCATCCATTCGAAAGGTGTCACGTGTCAATGCATCTTTTTGTCATGTTTCTTTCCGGAGAAATGTGGACCGATAAGAGATCCTACCTGAGATTCTATCTAATCCATTGTTTATGGGCTTGGGCTGGGACCTGCAGTTGGGTTGGCAATGGATCAGACCCATCAGTGGCTGGACATTACGTGACAAAAGTCTAGTAAGTCGTAAAATGAGTTCCAGGAATGGTGGCTCATTTTGTATTTCTTGATGGGCTTCATGGAGTTTTGGAGTTTTTATTCCTTTTTTTAGGGGGGGAATCACATACAATCACAGAAATTTTATATTTACTTTTAACAACAGTGCCATTTTTTTCCGATCAAATAACGTCGTCAGTGCAACTAAAATGTCCATTTCTACTCCGAGTAGAAAAATAGAATAAATATTTTTTTTTTCAAAATAGCATAATTATGTTATTAGGAGAACTCACCCAACCTTGCCGGTAATGGTTGCACAGTGGGGACACTGCGCTGGTAATAAATGGAGGCGAAGATGAGGAGTCTGCGGTAGGCGTCAATGATGAAGGATCTTCGATCATAGGTGATGCTGCCAATGAGACAGGTTTGGACAAAGAGAAAAGCAAAGAAGACGGGCAGGAGGGAGAGGAGCAGCGGCGAGCTATTGGTGCCACCATGCAATGGTCCCTCTGGATGACCTCACCACTTAAGGTAACACTTTGGCATCGCCTGGTTGCTGCCATGGTTTGCCTAGGTGACAACCATTTGTATGAAAAATCAAATATCATGTACTAGTATAATTATGTTATTTTAGAATAGGCTCTCCCAACCGATGGAAGAATAGCATAAGAGAGGAAAAAATGATAAATTTTGGGATTTTGGAAATATAACATAATATTAAATTTGTAGGATGACGCTAATTGAATTTTTGAATCTTATTGTAATAGATATTTGAATAAATCTTTTTGGGCTCTAGTTTTATGTAAATAAATTTTTTTGTGACTGTACGTGGAATTCCCCCTTCCTTTATTGTGAATATTTTTTTATACATAAGGAATAGAGTAATGTTAAACCCCATGCCCTATATATACTCTGTGTTTTTTTCCATGCTCAGGCATGGTGACTGTCAGATCACTAGATCTGACGGCTTCTACCTTGGGCACAGAAAAAAACACGGGTTATAGGGCATGGGATTTTTCTTTTTCCATATTTTTTTAGTAACTCAATATTTTGACATTTTTTATCGAGGTATTTTGACATTTATACCTTGCACTCAAAACAAAATGAGAAAAGAGCCCTAATGAATTCAAGCCTTTGTCCTTGGTTCGGGAAAATTCATGTAAGTTCGAGAAAATTTTACAAAAATTATGGCACTAACAGTAATAAGTACGATAAGTATCCAACTAATAAATAACTAAAACGATGAGAAGTTTCATTAGAGTAGAGAACAACGCATGATCTATACAATGTACGAGATCAAAGTATTTAGTAAACTCTGCTAGTTTTTCATTTTCCCTGGTGCGTAGGAACGAATCTGCCGATTTTTTGGTAAATTCCCATTATTTGCATGAAATTCGTAAGAACTGTAAGTTCGGAGACTTGAACGATCAATTGCCCCACTATTCATTTGAGCTGCGATTATATCCAAACTATATTTGGTTCAAATTCGAAGACTTGGTGACAAGGTTCAAACTATACTATCTAAACTCAAACCAAATGGTGAAGCTTGGCATTCTATTGGATGACTGTTATTTCCCAAAAGCTCGAGCTGTTAGGAAACAGATTATTCATAATCTAACAGAATTCATGTGCAAAATCACATTGTGCTTTTGTGTGCGCCATTGAACCCGGGGGATCAATGGGTGGTATAGCTTGACCAGCGACCAAGAGATTTTGAATTCATAATATTTAGCATCTCTAAGCTATTGAGCTGGGATTTATTTATGCACGCAAAGCTATCTCTTAAGCTAGAGTCTGATACAATGATATGGTAATAGGAGGTCATTATCTGCATTAAGGAGTTGCAAGCTCCTAAAATCAATTATAAACACCAGTTGTAAACAACTAGACTGAAGGGGCCGGCATGTTCACAACTGCTTGAGATCCCATGACTAAGGAACCAAGTACAAAAATTTTAATCTAGTAAGTCATTTCCTTTCATTATCCATGCATCTCTACCACCACCCAAACATAATTAAGTTGTTAATTATACTTTACCAAAAGAAGTTGTTAATTAAACCAGTAATAATGAATCAATTATCAACACCATCCACATCTAAATAACTAAAATTGAGGGGGCACCATGTCTCCTATGTACCTCTTCACGAACATGAAAAGTTAAGCATAAAACCATGTGGAACCACGTCCAAGGCTCTGACTCTGATTCGATATTGTACCGTATAATGCCAATACTCCAATAGGTTATATGGCAGCCATTAAAATTTGCAGGAAGAGGAGAATGCGAGGCTGCCGAGTGGGAAGGTTTTTCACATGGCTTCCATATGTTACCTCCATTTTTTTTTTCTAAGAAGATAGGAACCAGGCCATGCGTAGTCCATGTGAAAATAGGAGAAGGAATTGCGGTTGGTGCCTGCAGGAGCCATGATTGCATATGGGCCGCCTCATCTCTCTTAGTAGCCTCGATAGATCATTTGTTTCGCCCCAACTTCCATTTCAATTCTTTTTCTCATCTCTGTCTCTTCTTCCTTTTGTTTGTGCTGTTTTCTCCTTCCACAAGTTGTTTTGTTTCGTTCGTGTTTCAGTACTTAACATAACATGGAAAGATTCTCTTGTTTCTAAGAGGTCTCCACCTGAGCCACCAAAATAACTTATCATGGATTTTAATATGTCCACCTTTTATTGATCATGTTCTCTGGTGAGTCACATTCATGTTCCGTGCCTCCCCTGAGATAAAGAATTGAAATGGTTTGGTTAGATTCAGCTGAGCTAGCACTTTGTCTGATTAAACAGTTGTGTGAACTGTTAATAGACATAGCTTCGGTGTCATATGCTGGGAACTTTTGGACTCCTTTCAGCATGATGAGATCATGATGCACTTGGGTGGCTTTGATGGGGATCCCGTCCAAGACACCAACAAGGGTGACTTCGAAGTCATTTGCAGCTTTTAGCCAATGATTTGATTCACATCAATTGGCGTGAGATAGAAAAGCCACCTTTCATCGCCCATGCAGATGCATGGCGCATATATACCTTACAAAAACATATTGACCTTTCATCTCTGCGTTGTCAATGGAACCACTTAATTAGCTCTTCGTAGTTGACCCCATGGAATGTAGTATCGTATCGCGGTAAAATATGGGTCGGCCAAAGAGATAAAATATCGGAGATATTATGTAAAAAAATATCGGTAGTCAAAAATTAGTTTTTACTGTATATTTTCACAATCTAACTTCTAAAATGAGTTATACTAATTTAAACAAAGAATAAATTTTAAAATATATATATTAAGATAGAAAACAAATATGAAATATTTTTTTTAAAAAAAATTTAATTATTTTTTTAAAAAATATTTTTTAATTCAAAAAATACCGGCGATATATAGGCAATATTTGAAATTTTTTGAAAAATTTAGGCTTGATACCGATATATCGGCGAGCGATTTTCCATGGTTGACCCTGGTCCTGCTACTGTACCGAGTTAATCACCATGCATTTTATACTTCCTTTCGACTCTAAAAGTAACAACTATAACTAAAAGTTGATGCAGTAAGTTAAATGACCAGGACCATTCCTCTGCTTATCATCATTATTCTATCAAATCTTCTCAGGGAGTCAGGGGAGCCTATCAGCAAAGTACAATTCTTCTGCGTCTAGGATCATTCCTCTGTTTTTTTGGGTAAATTAGGATCATTCCTCTGTTTTTTTGGGCAAAACACTTTCCCAGTTTATCTAAGTCAATGTCGGGGAGTAGTTTCGTAACCTTCTCTTTTCAAAACACTTTCCCAGTTTATCTAAGTCAATGTTGGGGAGTAGTTTAGTAACCGAAGCGTTTCAAATGTCTGTCCAAAGCTGCTCGTCATGAACACATGTTGCAGAACCCAAGACCTCACGAGCTTCCAAACCACATTATTCCATTTTTTAAGCCTAATCTCATCTTATCTCCAGCGTCTTATACCCCAACCTTCTCTCACCGTGCTGCAATACTATTACAGTTGTGCTAACATGGCTCAATACTAGTCCAAGAAGCACTACAGCAAAAATGGCTTTCAGCGACGGAAAAAAGTTGCAGACAGTAACAACTCCGTCGCTTTAAATCACTAGCGACGGTTCTTGAGAGAGCAAAACAACCAAAATGAAGACCCATTTGCTTCATCTCCTCGTCTCTTCCATAGCCATAGCCAATGCATTACTAGTACTTGGACAACGATCGCCAAGTTCCTCGAGCAATCAAGAAGTGGAGGCCCTGTTGGCGATCAAAGCGAGCTTGATCGACCACTTGGATCGGCTCAAAGATTGGACGGCTGAAAATGGCGGGAATTTACATTGCAACTGGACCGGAGTGACTTGCGGCGGCGCCGGATTGGTTGAGAGGCTGGACCTCTCCTACATGAATCTCAGCGGCCGGATCTCGCCGGCGATACAGAAGCTAAGTAGCCTCACCACCCTTAACCTCTGCTGCAATGCATTCGAATCAACTCTGCCGAGGTCTCTCTCCGGCCTCGCGTCGCTCAGAGTCCTCGACCTGAGTCTGAATTCCTTCTTCGGAACCTTCCCCGCGGGCCTCGACCGGGCTTTGGGACTAGTAAGCGTCAACGCGTCGGGCAACAACTTCTCCGGCTCCCTGCCAGAGGACGTTGGCAATGCCACCTCGCTGGAGAGTTTGGATTTCCGCGGCGGCTTCTTCCAAGGTGGGATCCCTGTGTCTTACAAAAATTTACAGAGACTTAAGTTTCTGGGTCTCTCCGGCAACAATCTGACCGGAAGAATCCCCGGGGAACTAGGCCATCTCTCTTCTCTTGAGAAGATTATAATCGGTTACAACGAGTTTGAAGGCAGCATTCCTGCTGAATTCGGCAACTTGACCAAACTTCAGTACTTGGACGTGGCCTTCGGCAATCTGGACGGCAAGATCCCGGCCGAGCTCGGGCGGCTGAAATCGCTCACCACCGTCTTCCTTTATAAGAACAACCTCGAAGGCGAGATCCCTCCGTCGCTTGGTAACGTAACTTTCCTGCAGCAATTAGACCTTTCCGATAACATGCTATCCGGCGCCATCCCGGCCGAGCTCGCCATGATCAAGGGTCTCCAGCTGCTTAATCTAATGTGCAACCGGTTAACCGGCGATGTCCCGGCCGGATTCGGCGACTTGACCCAGCTCGCGGTGCTTGAGCTCTGGAACAACTCGCTGACGGGACCTCTGCCAGCCAATCTAGGCCGCAATTCTCCCCTGCAATGGCTGGACGTCTCTTCCAATTCATTCACCGGAGAGATTCCAGATGGGGTCTGCACCGCCGGCAACCTCACCAAGCTCATCCTCTTCAACAATCGCTTCTCCGGCAACATTCCGAAGAGCCTCTCATCCTGTTCCTCACTTATCAGAGTCCGAATTCACGAGAATCTGATCTCCGGTCCAATCCCGTTCGGCTTCGGCAGCTTGACTAAGCTCCAGCGGCTGGAGCTAGCTTCCAACAATCTTTCCGGTGAGGTCCCCGACGATTTGGCCCTCTCTTCTTCCCTCACTTTCATTGACGTCTCCCACAACCTCCTCCAGTCCACCCTCCCCTACAACATCCTCACCATTCCCAATCTCCAGAGCTTCTCAGCCTCCAGCAACAGATTGTCCGGAAATATCCCGGACCAGTTCCAAGACTGCCCATTCCTCGCAGAGCTCGATCTTTCAAGCAATAGGTTCTCCGGGAGCATTCCGGCGAGTCTCGCGTCATGCGAGAAGCTGGTGAATCTGAATTTACGAGAGAATCAAGTCACCGGAGAAATCCCTCTTCCTATTGCAACCATGCCGGCCTTAGCCATTATTGATTTGTCCAGGAACAATCTGACGGGCCGGCTGCCGCAGAATTTTGGCTCCTCCCCTGCCCTGGAGATACTGAACGTGTCCTACAACCAACTGACCGGCCCAGTGCCCGCCAACGGGATTCTGAGGACCATCAACCCGGATGACCTCGCCGGCAACCGGGGCTTGTGCGGAGGCATCCTCCCACCTTGTTATTCCACTTCTGCATTCTCGCCGTCTTCCTCAGGCCTAAAGAAAGACCACCTTAAGCACATTATTGCCGGGTGGGTCATCGGTGTCTCCGTCGTGCTTGCTGCAGGAATGGCCATCCTCGGCGGGAAGCGCGTGTACCAGAGGTGGCAAATCAATGGCGGCTGCTGTAACGACCGATTTGGGACCGACTCAGGCGAGTGGCCGTGGCGACTTACCGCATTCCAGCGGCTCAACTTCACCAGTGGGGATATCCTCGCCGCCATTAAAGAATCTAATGTGATTGGCATGGGGGCCACCGGGGTCGTGTACCGGGCTGAGGTGCAGCGGCCGCACTCGGTGGTAGCGGTGAAGAAGCTCTGGAGGTCCAATGCCGGCGGCGCGGCTGCTATGGAAGGGAATGACCTTGCAGGGGAAGTTAACCTGCTAGGCAAGCTCCGGCATCGAAACATAGTGAGACTTCTCGGCCACCTCCATAACGAAACCGAGACGATGATCATATACGAATACATGCCCAATGGCAGTCTCGGGGAGGCCCTGCATGGGAAGCACTCCGGCGACGTGCTCGTCGACTGGGTCTCCCGCTACAACATTGCTGTTGGGGTAGCGCAGGGCCTGGCCTACCTCCACCATGACTGCTCCCCGCCGGTCATCCACAGGGATGTCAAGTCCAATAACATCCTGCTCGACGTCAACTTGGAGGCTAGAATCGCTGACTTTGGCTTGGCCAGGCTCATGCTCAGGAAGAACGAGACCGTATCCATGGTCGCCGGCTCCTACGGCTACATTGCACCAGGTAAATAATCAAATTGATTTCATAATCATAAACATAATCATAATCAAGTGACGATCTTTATTCAACAATTTGAGGTTAGTGACATGGATCTTACACTTTCATTCTAGTTTATTTTTAGTTAACTCGTTCATAAGAAATTGGTAACTTGATTAATTCATTAGTTTCATAATTAATTTGATTCGTAATTATAATCAAGTAATGTCCCCTTTCAACAACTTGTGGTTAGCGACATTGGATGTTACGCAGGCTGCTTGTTTTGAGTTCACTCTTTAGAAAGAGATAGTGTCCTTCCTTGTAAGTAATCAAATTATTTATAAATTTTAAATTGATAAACTTGGTTAATTCATTTGCAGAATATGGTTATACGCTGAAGGTGGATGAGAAGAGTGACATCTACAGCTACGGGGTGGTGCTGATGGAGCTGATAACGGGGAGGAGGCCGGTGGAGGCGGAGTTTGGGGAGGGTGTGGAGCTGGTGGAGTGGGTGCGGTCCAAGATGAGGAACAACACGGGCGTGGAGGCGCTGGACCTGGCTGTTGGGGCCAAGTGCAATCACATACAAGAAGAGATGTTGTTGGTGCTTCGAGTTGCACTACTGTGCACGGCCAAGTCGCCCAAGGACAGGCCTTCCATGAGAGATGTTCTCACCATTTTGGGGGAGGCTAAGCCCCGGAGAAAAAGCAGCAGCAGCAATATTGTCGCACTCGCTGACAACAAAGACAAACCTGTCTTCAGTACTTCCCCTGCTCAAGATCTGCTTTAACAGGACTGACTTCTGTGTACATCAATGGGAGATTTTTTTTGTGTGGATTTGCTCAATGGGTTCTCGTTTTCTTACTTTCTTTATTTTTATGGATAGATAAGAGAAATAACCTCTACAAACACCCCATCCCCAGAGAGCCACAAGCCTTCCCACAACAGGAAGAGATCCAACCACCATATGATGTGGTGTTTGGCTTTTTTTTTTTTTAATGTATGTATCTCATTTTCTGCCATTTCTACAATTGTTTTATCCAACTCGTTTATATGAAATCTTTTGTGAAGTGTTTCATTGTAATTTGAGAAGCTCTACAATTTTAATTTTAATCATGTTAATTCGTGGCTAGTTTTCTTAGCTAAGGCTATGATGAACCTCTTATTGATTTGTAGAGATTTATAAATTTATATAATTTAATTTCATGACCCCAAAATCTATCTTAAATAGTTATTTATTCTACTCATTGTTAATTAGTGAAATTATTTTGGATATGGGTCTTCCCATGATTTAAATTAATCTCCATTACTTTTATGCTTAAAATTAGATGTCGTTAATTAAAAGTGTGTATTCATTGTGATTTATGTATTTGGATACAGTGAGTGACTTGAGATTAATCTTCAAGCGAGAAAAACATAACTTTGGATTTATATAAAGAGATACAAAATTGTGGACATAGATGTGAATATCTACATAATAAAAAGATATTATGATGCCTTAGGAATTTTACTTTGATCTTTCAATCAATTTTGAAAGGAATTTTACTTTGATATTTCAATCAATTTTAATCGCTTAATTTCCTTTAGTTTTAATTGAAGTTTAAATTCTCTTTGGAGAATTTGAATTGTTTTGCTAGTTAAAATTCTATTTTAATTATTATTGCTTCCATAATCCTAATTGCTTTATTTCTTTGAATTTCTTTGTTCTCTAGGTTAGGGTTGACTAAATTAGATTTGATTTTGTTTTCCAATACACAAGTCTCTATGGGAGCGACCTTGCTTAGCCAATCTAACTTACAATCGAATTAATAGTTTAATACGCTTCCAATCAATATAAAATTTCTTAACAATAACCAATGTTTTCAAAACCTTGAGATATTAGGAAAATATTATATTAATATTTAACTCAACTCAAACCCACACCTCAAAGAAAGAGATGCTAAGAAATATAAATGAAAGACATCTCTATCTCTATGGCCCATCCGAGGCCTGCCTCAACAGGGGATATATGTTGTTCCATGTCATTGCCATACAAACGCAAGCCAGCTTCAAGCCGAAGACTGTCACGAGCACCCAGACCTGTCAACAGCACTTTCCCTTCTGACTTCTCTAAAACTTGTTTCGCGAGATCAACAACATTTTCTGATGGTACAAAAATTTCAAATCCATCTTCACCGGTGTACCCAGTTCGGGTGAAAAAGCATGGGAAGCCATTGATGTCCAGCATGCGGAATTCACCGAATAATAGTTTGCTCATGTCATCCTTTGTTAGCAGTTGAAGAACTGGTGCAGCAAGAGGTCCCTGAAGGGCGAGAAGGGATATCTCATCATGAATGTGCCAGCTAACATCTCCACCCTTGGCCTTGAAACTCTCCATGTGGGATCCAATATGAGCCAAATCCTTGTCCCTGCACCCTGCATTCACAACCAAATAGATGTGGTCATCCTTCACCTTGGTGATCACCGAATCATCAATGGAGCCACATTTCTTGTTGGTAAAGACCGTCAGAGTCCAATTCCCCGGCGCCAACCCTGCGACGCCGGCAATGACTAGCTTCTCCAGAAACTGGACGGAATCCTTCCCCTTGAGGCTCAGCCTGCACATATGGGACACGGGAAAAGGCTGCCATTGGCCCGGCAGTTCAAGGTGGAATCCATGATGGAGTCATAGTACTGGATAGGCATGCTCCACCCGGTAAAAGGTGCCATCTTCCCGGCATGCTCGACGCGGAAATCATGCAAAGCAGTCTTCTTGAGCTGGGCGGCGTCGGCCACGAAGAAGCGGCGCTGGGCGGAGCAGTTTCCCTTGTCCCGGAGCATCGCCTGGTGGCGGCCCCCCAATCTGTCCCTGTATATCACCCTGATCACCGCCAGGCTCAGCCGCCCTGATTTCGGCCCGAAAACGGCTACGCTGGCAGTCAGCGGTTCGCTGGCAGCAATAGGTTTAGCCTTGGGCTTGGCCGCAGGCTTCGGCTTTGTGGCGGACTTCGGCCTTGGGGCTTAGCGGCCGGAGCACGGGTCGGGAAGAGCTTGAAGGAGCTCTTGACGTTCACGAGCTTGTCGGCAGCGACAAGCTTCTTCAAATGCGACAGAATCAGCTGCCGAGCTGCCGAAAGTTGGAAGGCAGCTGGGCTCCGTGCTTGTCTTTGATGAACTTGGTGATCGCATACGGGCTCGAGACTGTCCTTTCCTTTTAACGCCGCTAATCGAGCCGCAGCGGAAGTGTATCTTACGTCCGTTATAGTGTTGAATTCTTCGAATTCTGTTTTCACGAGTAATTACCTTGCACTCACAAACACATAAATACAAGAATATGCAAGGCTCTTAGCAATATAAACGAACAAGCAATTTATATCATGATCAATCAAATAAATCCAAGAACGTGAATTACTAACCTGCGGGCTTTGTGCCCAAGTTACTCCATTCTTCATAGAGAAAAATAGAAATAGTATGTCAGAGATCACATTTTTTCAACCATTCGTGTGTGAATCTGTGACTCGCTATTCTCCACGAGATAGCGATATCACCTCTTGTGATTCTCCGAATCTTTGCTTTAATATGATCTCCAAGATCAATCAATCACCAAACAAAAAGTACAATGGAGAAGAAGCAATTCCAAGAAAGAGAGAGAACACCCCAAAAGGTAGGGAAATGTGAACAGTAACGTTCCCCTTTATTCTCTCATCATGATCCCCCAAATTGGGGAGTTATAACTCCATCACGTCTGTTTTCAATTTGGGTATTTCCAAATTGACTAATTCCAATTTAGGTGATACTTCCCAAATTATTCTCTTTTCATGACTCTTCTTCTAAAACGGTTACAAATATTAAAAATGTCTCTTCCATCTAAGTATGGGCCCCACATGGGCCCACGGAAGCCTAGCCATCTCCTCAAGTTCACACACACAAGGGAGGGCCGACTCCTCTCAAAATATGACAAGTAATATAGGACAAGAACCCATATAAATTTACACCGTTATCATCTCGAGGTAGGAGGGGTGGGCGGAGGCGGAACGAGGCTTGTGGGGAGTGGTAGCCTTCTTGGTCTTGGGGTCCTGGGAGACCTTGGCCTTCTTGGGCCGCTTGGTAGGGGAGTCGACGAGGGGTTTGGTCTCGTCGGCCGACACTGCCATCTCCGTCGGGTCGTCAGCCGGAGACATTTGCGGGAATGGCGAGCGGTGATTGGCCGGGAGATATTGGATCGGAAGGGGGAGAGGTGGTGTGCACCGATTCTGGAAGGTCGCACCCATCTCCATAGGAGCAATTGGCGGCTTGGCCAAAAGGGGTGCTGCAAGGGTTGTCTGAAGTTGTACAACTGCCTTGATGAATTGTTAAATTTGAGTGGTCATTGTTTCGAACATAGAAATCATAGCGGCATTAGCCAAGTTTGCCGCTAGTTTGGGTTGTCCTCCACGATCTCCGTTTCGATCTCGGACGACATCTCTGGGCCATGGTCTATTGCTTGTCTAATGTTGTGTCCTGATGGAGAATATAAACAATATTAAGCTTCATGCGTGGGAAAGGAGAAGAGGAGATGAAGAAAGAAGAAAAGAATATCGTTTCTTATTGCATACGTAAAGAAGGAAAAGAAGACTCACTTATAAAGAGAAAACTCTATTAAAATTATGACATCATAATTTTCCATTCCCATCTAAGTACAATCATGACGATATAATTTCTCATTCTCACCCTTTATTATAATTATGACAACATAATTACTCATTCTCACCCTTATTATAATTTATTAAATTTTAATTAAAAAGGAAAGTAAAGTAAGATAGTAAATCCTAGAAAAAAAAACCCTGCACTGGCGTACACAAGACCTGGTGCATCAAACGATGATATTGTTTCTGATTATATTTGAAAGAAACCCGGGACCGTGACAAAATGTGTCCGGGGGCTGCTCATGCAAACGAGTTATCCATATTTGGTTCTTCCCTAGCTCCCGTGTCTGACAAAATCATCTAGAGCACAAAGAGAAGAGCCTTCCACGCCTTTCATCTCGGCCATCGCGGCCTCCATCGTCGTCTTCACTCGCAAAGCATTCCTCCTCATCTCCTCCCCCTTCCCCGAACCACCCCCCATCACCATGTCTATGACTCTCTTCACATGACCCCTCTCCACCATGGAGCAGTTCCCACTAGCCACTTCCACGCTCACCCCCAGCTCCTCCTCCAACATCTTCGAATTGTAGTATTGCTCTGCCCCCAACGGCCACCCGATCATCGGAACCCCCCTCATCAAGCTCTCCACCACCGAGTTCCAGCCGCAATGCGTTAGGAAGGCCCCCATCGACCTATGTGACAAGATCTCCAACTGGGGGGCCCAATTCCTCACCAACACCCCCCTAGGCCCCTTCTCACCATTGGTAATCCGATCCTCGAACCCCTCGGGCAGGCACTCCGATTTGAACTCTTCATCTCCCTCGAATTCAAGAGGAGTCCTCACCACCCATATGAATGGCCGGCCACTGGCCTCTAGGCCAGCAGTCAGCTCCATCATTTGTGCTCTTGGGAGAGTGTTAATGTTCTGGGACCCAAAGCACACATAGAGAACTGAACATGGCCCTTGGTGGTTCAGCCATTCCATGCAGCAGTTGGTATCTCTTATGCCACTAGTACATGGATTGTTGGAGGTTATGGGGCCTATGGCCCAGACGGGCCGGTTCATTTTCCTAGTGAAGTAGAGCAACCCAATCCTGTCCAGCTCCTCGACCGTGTTGATGAGCAGCCCGTCCGACCGGAGACAGAGGCCGAGCTGCGTCTGACAGAACTGTGTCCACGGGTCTCCTTCCTTGGACATGGTTATATATCCGGGCAATCGGGACTTGCAAACGGGTCTGGCCGCGGGGAATTCGGGCAGATAGAACTCCTCATCGTCTGTGTGGAAGCAACGGGCCATGCTGAACCACAACTCGAAGTAGACGGCGATTGGGTAGGCCCCACAGGGAAGGAAGAAGATGCCTAGCTTTCGGGCCACCTCGACCGTCCATCCGAGGAACATGTCTGAGATGATGTGGACATCCGTGCAATTTGTTGTCCGGATTATGTCCGAGAGGAGAGACTCGAAGGCGGACCGGAGAGACTCGGTGGCCTTGAAGAAGGCAAAGAAGAGGTGAGGGGGGAGGTTGTCAGTGCTCTCGGTGTCTGGGGAGAGGCTGTGGTCGGAGCTGGAGAAGGGGAGTGTGGCAACACGGATGGAGGACGAGGGGGAGAGGGAGGCGGCGAGCTTGCAGGCATTGAGAGGGGTGGTGACGAATGTGATGTCCAAATCGGAGCCTGTCCGCTGCTCTAGCCGGTGAGCTAACGCCATGAATGGGATGAGATGGCCTTGGGCCAGGAAGGGGAGTAGGACGAAGTGCTGATTGAGCCCATTCTTGTGGTGATGAAATGAAAGTAGTGTGTTAGGCTTTAATACAAGGACCTGTCTATTCTAGCCAGACGGTCACCAAAATTTGGGGACCATCACCCAGATTTTGCCATGTCAACAGAAGGAGGGAAGAAATGGGTGAATAGAAAAAAAAATTATAATTTTACCTAAGATTCCTAGGTCCCCCTCAACTTGTCATTTGGTTCTGCAATCCCGCAAAATCTGGTAGGTTACATAACCAAAGGACAAAATCTGGTAGATTGCATAACCAAAGGACAAGTGGAGGGGACTAGGAATCTTAGGTAAAGTTGTAATTTCTCCTATTCTACCCTTTCTTCCCTCCCTCTATTGATGTAGCAAAATCTGGGTGATGGTCCCCAAATTTTGGTGACCAAATTGGTCAGGCTAGACTGGTCCAATGTAACCAGTTTGGAGGAGTTCTTTTGGTTTTTGGAAGGATCAATAGTCGAACAAACACTAGATAATCTTGGTTATCATCATCCCCCAACTACATCGATGCCGGCAGTATGCATGCTTAAGGAGCTTAAAATTTGTCGGTTTTCTGGTGGCATTTCCCAATCTGATGAAGGCAACCGATTACCTGAAGCAAATAGGTAGACATTCGATATTGGTTTTCTTGTTGGGCAACAAAGGACATGATTATTTCACAAGGCAAGCCCTAAGAGAGGTTACCGAACATCAACCGTACCCGATATTCAAGAGCCCCCGAGCTGCGTTGGGTCGTTGGTCTTCAGACTCCGGTATATGGAGAAACCTGTCTAAACGTCCGCCACTGACAGAAATGACACCGGAGATCGGCAGCGTCTTGTACTGGAATCATGCATGAAGCTCATCCGTGACGACAACAGACCTCTGGCTTACACATACTCCTCCACGTACAAGTATATGACCAAGATGGTTAATTTTTTTTTTCCTTCTGTAGGCAAACGTCCCCGCTAGAGCGACAGAATGTACAGCACAACTAACAGCAAAGGTAGTTAATAACATCATATACTTCAAATTTAGAGTCTTTGTCAGTGCTTTTGAGAGAAATTAACATGGTACATGAGCATGTAAGCTAGATATACTATAAAGCAATTGCCTTCCTGTAGGGGTTCGGATCAGAATTACGAACTAAAATCAATGCTACTGAGACTGTTTGATTTATATATTTCAATGGGAAAGATACGAAGACCCCTTTAGCTGGTTTGGAGGAAAAAAATGACAAGCCATGCATACGGCATGTAGATAAAGTACTAATGCTAATTTGCCAGTTTGAGAGTCATGTTACCCAAAAGAAAACAGGAAGATACTTGCAAATTTCGACAATATACACTTGCATGTATACAAAGATACCGAGGTATATGCAGGAGTGGGCCATAAGATTGCTGTCCACTGCAGTATAAACTGTTTTTTCATTAACTTATATTTCATACATGTTCATATCTTAAGTTTCGAATTTCTCCTTTTTGATCTTACATGACAGATTGCTATAGTGAATATAAAAGCTATTGTAAATAATCCAAACACTTTCCATAGAGAAAAAAATCTGCCAATTGTGCGTGCCAGTCTTAACTGCTCCTGCAATTCCCCCTGCAATATTTCATGGAAGATACATTATAAAGCTTTCTGAACATCATTTTTTGACGGGATAGGGGTTAATGCAATGTGTAATGCTATGTTCGTACTTAGGGATGCTCGCCACATGCTCCAGATACTACTTTGTAGCTTTGAAGAAGATGCTGTAAGTGAAGCACATAGGCTTGTCTACAATGCTCACCTTATCTTTAATAACTTAAAGATCAAACATAAAATTTATCTTTACATGATCTATAGCTATAGACAAGAATACAAAAAATTTAGCTTGTTTTTGTTGACCTAGTAGGTATTTTACTCTCACCAGAATTCATGTTCACTTTTGACCTTAAAATCCGTTATTAGGTGTCCCACTGGCAACTCTTTGTTTCTTGCTCTGGTGAACCACTAATAAGCCCTAAAATATATTAAAAAATCTAGTTTTTGTTTGAGTGATATATCTGGCCTAACATATTCATAACAACATTTAATGACCATCGTCTAAAAATGAACTTATCAAGATCAAGTGAACAAACACTACTTATAAGTGTTAATTCCATTTTATTTTGGGTATCAAAACTTCTAAAAAGGCATGCAAGTATCAAACTTAATTCCATTTTATAGATGTGGTAATTCAAGTTAAAACAAAAACATGCACTGAAAGTACGACAGGCACAAAACAAACCTTAATGCAATCACTTTTTCATTAATAAGTTAAATTCCAGGTCACCCACATATAATATAGGAAACTCAAAAACAACATTTCAAAATCTAGCAACATATCTTACTAACATGGAAAACCAGTACCACATTGAATTATATAAGAAGAGACAAATTCTTGACGATATTAAGACCAACCATATCCAACGACTGTGGCCGAAGCAGTTTCCGCTGCTGACCAAAGATATCCTGGGCATGCTTATAGAGCTCAACATCCAGTTTCCGCTGCTGAACAAAGATATTTTGGGCATGCTTATACAGCTCAACATCAAGACTGTTCAGTTCAAGTATTTGATTAAGCACTGTTTGAGAGACCCCAAGCCGTGCCTGAGAAGTTCCGAATTTCCATTTGTAAAAGCTCACATACATACACAGCCAGTCTCAATATACAGCAATCACTTTTTCCTAGGAATTTCAATACCTACCTCTTTTGAAAATTTAGCTGGAGCAATTCTCTTCAAAGAGTCTGTGCGACGAGTTTTTTGGGATTTTCTCAAGGATGTTGTACAAGCTTCATAAGATTCCATCAGCTTTGTGACTGTCATCTGCATCAAGTTGCCTAACTTTATATCAGCTGAATGCAGAACAAGCTTTCTTGAGACAAAAATTGTAATGATAAAAATAAAGAACTTTTCATTGTGCAGAAATTAAGAACTCACAGTTTCATTGTTAAGAGATACATTGTCTTCAGGTGTAGCAGTTAGATTGAGTTTTTGCTCTTTCATGCTACTCTACATGCAAAACGAAAACATTTACATAAATGTTACAACTAGCACAAGATTTAAATAACAAAATATATAGCAGCTTACCTCCAAGGAATTTAAATTAGAAGGCGGTGAATATAATGATGAATTTTCTGCGAAAAACAATAAATAATAAAAATATCAATTTTCATTTTGCATTAACATCAACGAATTTCTATCGTGTGTCTTCAGAAAATGTATTTTATTGCTGCACAACATGCTATGCAACTTCTAAATATATCGAAGTCTTTGCTTAGCGGCTTCCTTACCAGGATAGTTTCGATTTTCCAGCATGGAAAGAACCTGGCTACCAACCAATTGTGCAAATATTGTAGCAGACTCTTTGTGCTCCTCTGTGAGTCCAACATACAACATATCGTCCAGTCTCTTCTGCAAGTATTAAAAAATTCTGTGGCAACTCCACTTGTTTTTATAAAAAATAAAGACCAAGTCAAACCTTGTTTAGCAACTTGTACACCTACCTTCGCAACATGAAGCACATATCGACCCAACTTTGGATGCCTACTCACACAATGACGAATTTCATGTGCTTTGTCTATACAAGAGTTATTTGTCAATCCTGCTATCTGTGATTACAACCGACAAAGGACCAATAACATAGCAAACCATTCAAGTCCGCCGAATGCACGAATCAAATTCTAATATTTTGATAGAACTCCGTTTTTCATCAAGTATGGATTTTGGTTAAAGTACTAAAATCTAGCATGCATAGCATTAACCCAAGGTGCAAGTAAAAGAGTAACATTTCTACCTTTTTCTCGTTCCTCAATTTGAATTTGAACCTTTTAATATCGACAAAAATATACCTGAAACGTGGCTCCATTATGAATAATCTCGTGAGCCATGGGATCATTGATGAACATATGCAATGGCATTACAATGTCTTCCATGTTGTAAGAATCAGTAGCGTCCTCCATCTCTGTCATGTTCTTATGTTTCCTTACATCCCTCTGGTCAACAGATAATACAGCAGTACAAAACTCGTTTTAGCATTAAGAGTGTCTACATGAATGGCTCAATGACGATATGAAAATTGAAAGCAAAACAAATACATATATAAAGAACACACAAGTAAAGTATCCGTTGCATGTTAAAAATATCACAAGTGTTTCCACATGATTATGAACTTAAACGCTATCAACTAGAAAAAGATATGGATCCTCTTTAAACATTCTAACACTGCAACGCATGACAAAATTTCAGCTGAAATATATACTAGAGAGGCTTTAAACTTTTATGCCTTTCCTGATGCAATCCTCAAATGAACACATAAAATAGCCTGACATGCTGGCTTCAAAGCAAAATTGATCTAGACCACTCTCAAGATGCCCACTGGCATCGAAATAATAATGCAAATGAGTTGATTCCATATGGAGAATTAGTAGAAATAAAAGCCTTGGGGTTAAAACTATATACCCGACCAAACAGGTCTTCCCTCATCCAAGGAACCAAATATTTCCAAGGCCAAATATCCAGAGTACTAATTCCACGGGCTTTGCGTCGTAACCGTCCAGACATTTGGGTCACTGAAGTTAAATTTGGATGTACAAGGAATCTGGCTGCAACTTCCACAGAAAACTCATACGTACTAAAAACACGATCAACTGGGTTTCTAAGTATTGTGACCACTGAAGTTTTCTGCTTGGGCAACTTGGTCATCATACTGTAATCATCATGAGTCCCAACTAATCGACAATTTGGTTTGCTACAGAAGAATCAAAGAACGATTAAAAAAATAGCCTTTTTCTTCACAATATACAGCTACAAAGAAACTTTATCAACATGTCGCATGTGGATGATTAATTGAAGGTGTGGATGATTAATTGAAGGTTAACAGAAAAATGATAAATAATACTTTGGATAATTAAAACTTGAACTACATATAATTATTCCGTCAGTTTCATTATTAATTAAATGCACTCAAAAGTAATAGACATTTAAAAAAAATTCTCATGTCACCATGTCCTTTTTAAAGTATGAGTACAACAGAAGCTTTTGTGACTTTCGAATAAAAACATTCTATACAGTTAATTGCCTTGTTTTTCTTTTACAGATTAAAATCTAATATTCATTATCCATTACTTGCCTCAATTTAATTTTGCATATGCCACTATTACAACAATTTCCACACCAAAGAACCATTAAGACCTCTATTAATTGCTCTACGTTAGGTCTATAGCTCTTTCTTCTAAATATCTGACCCCTGAAAGTTGGCCTGTACAACTATCATTTATCTTGTTCACTACTTCAAGAGTTCATGCCTGTCTCTTCAATTTGCTTGGTCACCTGGTTCTTTCATCTTTTTTTTTTGCAAAGTTAGTAAACATGTAATACAAATATGTGTCCCTTAATGCCATTTGGGTAGCATCTAAAATCCAATATTCATACAATACTTATGAGAAGCCTTGGATTTTTTCCTATGAATTTGTGCATCCTTGTAATGCTTACTTCTGGAAAATTGTGAAAGAAATACAATAATAAGTCCATGTCATAGAGAATATTAGCATCATTCATAAACTGATATGGCATATAGAGTAATGATGTTACTACCTTGGATCAAATCGAAGCTTATCGTAAGATCGAGGGCATTCCTGATCACCAATGTATAATTTTCTAAGAAAGCTGTTAGTGCCACAGTAACATCCGTAAGCAAAAAGTGCACTCGAACAGATACAAATGTGAATGTGCACAAGCTAGAAACATTGATGGCAATAGTATTACATGAACTCACAACCTTAATGAACTATAGCTGATAGAGATGAAAACCAGGTAAGGTAATTTTGGCAGGCTCACAAGGAAGTAAATTTAAAAATGATACCCTTGAGATAATAATAATTATACATCAATATATACAGTGAAGAATTACCAAGGAAGCTAACAAATACAATTTGGAAAAAAAAACTCGGTAAATTACCAATGAAAGTAGGTACGCCCTCCCGTTCTGGGAACATGAAGAAAGAATAACAGATCACGCAGTGCTAGTTTGTCTTCGTTGGGTCCGTCAACAAGTGCAGAGTTTGCCCAATTCATGACGGCATTTTCGCAATGCTGAAGATCATTCTCAGATGAAGCCATCACCAATAGTACAGGCGCTGATATCGCGGCATAAAAAAAAACTATTAGAAGCATGGGCATGAATAAAAATGGCGAAACTAAGAAAAAAGGCAAAAAAGAATAACTGAGCAGAAGAGAATGAAACAGAAGCATGCAACTGGAAGATTTTAGAAACAAGTTCCCCGCTTTTAGGTTTCATTCGTATTTGGAAGGATAACAAACAAAAAGATTGTAAGACACTATGTTAAAACATCATCTAATGAATAAATTAGGACGTGTTTCTCAGTACTATATAATATAGTCACAGTAAAAAAAGAACATCATCCTCTGTAACCCAGAGAAAAAGGTCACTTACCAAGCGCAAGAAGCATCCCTGATACCATCAGTTTAATAACACGATCCATTCAATCTTCTCGAGAAGCTACTCATAAATTAGATTAAGAACCTATAACCCCACAACAAAATATAAGAAGGTGAGATTAATAGAAATTCAAAAAACTCCAAAGAAGGCAACAGTACAAATTCTCAAAAAAGGCAGCTTCCGAACAAATTCTCAAATTCCAAACAAGAACATGAAGATCCATACAGGTAAATAAAAGAAGGAAAAATGCTTGCAACATCAAAAACTAAAGTACATAGTAAAAGAGATAGAGACAGTCGAAACATTTATAGAGACAATAAATATATACAAAGGGCGATGCTTCAAAAACTCTGAAGTAGAAGAACAATAAATGGATCCATGTCCGCCGAAAAAGATCAAATGCACCCTAATAATTAAACAGAGACAAACTAGAGGGCAGAGGCCCAATGAAAAGTCACTAATCGACCACTATCAAGGCACACAGACCAGATGAAAACAAAGAAAGCTGAGCAAAACCCGTACAGCGTATTCAGGAAAAAAACAAAGCATAATGAAAAAAAGCTACCTCGCATGTTAAGTCACAGATATAAATCACAAACATCAGTAAAAGCAGATGGTCTGGATAAATAACTGAATCAGAGTAAGGGGAAAATGGGAATAGTAGACATCTATTTTTTTGTTTGGTTTTGCAACTAAATTCTCAAAGCTTCAAAACGTTAGAAACCGTTACTTTACGACATCAAAAGCTAGAGAAATGAGCAGCACATAAAAAGTTCTAAAATTTAGCTCGTATCAACTGTACACACCATAAAATCCAATACAACTAAGGCTCGATAAAGACGGAACTCATAAATATATAAATACAACCACAAGCGCACCCAAAATCAACAATCAAAAGCTTCTTATATGCTTCCCTGACCATGAAAATACAGTCAACGCCCCTCCATAATCTGCCAGACACAATCCAAGAGAAAAGATTGAATTTTTACTCAGGCTGGCAACACGAAAGAAGCAACAGAGCAGAACCCACCAATATTTTCAGCCCAAAACACCAAAAAAATACGTAAAAACATGCAAAAAACAGGTATTGGCCTACCTGTCTAGGAGTCCGGGATCTCGTGCTCTTGGCGAGGGATGTTTGACTCCCAGCCGACAAGGGCACCACCAACGAGAGCACAGTCGCCACCATTACAACAAGGAAGGGTACTTGTCCTCCTCCATTTTCAAACTTTCTCGATCTTCAAGGCAAAATGGACGTTAAGAGAGAGAGAGAGAGAGAGAGAGAGAGAGAGAGAGAGAGAGAGAGAGAGACCCGTTGAAGGGAGAGCGTCGAGACTTGACAAATTTGTTTATTGATTCTGTGTTCGTTTCTGGGATTGTGCTTTGTGGTGATGGAGGGAGGAGGCCCAGAGGCAGAAGATGGCAAGAGGGCGAGACGACCACGCAGGATCGAAAGTAAACGTTCGTCTTCTGAATATGTTTCTATAAACTGCTAAAAGTGGTGATTACCTTAATTAGCCCAACCTTGTATGCTCTTCTGTATGCCTAACTAAGCATACAGGATTAGGGATCACCTTAATTAGGCATGTAAGATAAGCATTTTTCATCATTATGGATATCTCACATTTAAGGCTCGTAACTTTTAGAAAATTGCTTCTTTTACAGGATTGGTTTTAGATGATCACCACCGTCATTTAAACAGTGGGCTCCATTTATCGAGGGTTGCATTTATGCCCCTGGACTCATCCCTTAATTTTAGACGGGTAACTACTGTCATACTCCGTCCGGTCACTTTTAATCGATACAATTTTTTTTAAATGAAATACATTAAAAATTTAGTTTATTCAAAAAAATTGTATCGATTAAAGGTGACCGGAGGGAGTAATTATTGTTTACTAAATTCGCAATACAATTATGTATATATTATGCAGATGCAGCTATAGTGCATGAATAGTACATATATGATCTTCAAAGCATGGGACAAAACATACTTTTTGTTATTGGCGTGCAGTGTTGGAAAATCTATACTGTATGTAGTAGAAATCAAGAGGGATTGTACTTTACCCGTTCGTGTTGAATAATAATTAAATAGAACCTGAAATGGCAAACACAAATCCAATTGTCCGAGGCATAGTGATGAACTGTTGACTTTGAAATAGATATTGTCACCCTCTTATGCGCGGGTTTTCTTCTGACAATCTATTCAAAGATACAACGAACCAGAATGACAGGATGTGCACTTCTTGTCAAACTCGAACTCAGAGAATCAGAAAACTATTGCCTTTAGAAGAAGATCACTTTTTGGAAAAGAGAAAAATCTACAAAAATTTGTTCTTGGTTGTTCTCTTGTATATATCTTTGAGTTTTTTCATTCATAATATATATGGGAAGACTCAAAGGTTCATTATTTATGGAAAAGACGCAACTTTTTTTAAGGAAAAATGACCAAAAACGCGAGAAACCGCACAAAACCGCTCGTAGCAATCGATCGCTAACATAGGCGATCGATCGCCTCAGGCGCTAAACACTATTTTTGTTTTTTCCAGTAGATACGATCGATCGATTTCACAGCCGATCGATCGCAGCCGGTCATCTCTCAGTTTTGCAAAAATCACAGTAGATACGATCGATCGTATTTGTATCCGATCAATCGCGATCGCGCTATCAAACCGATCAATCGGCTCGTAATTTTCACAAAACAAATAGCCGCTTGATCAAAATCAAAGGCTCTAGATGCCAAGTGCTACGTGCCTAGTGCAAAGTGCACCTCTAAAGCGCCACATGTGTGCACCTTTAGGTGTACCCATGAATGTGTGCACTATCAATTGGGGAGAGTCACCGCACCAATAAGATACATCAAGAGGAAGATTCTTTCCTCGTATATACCTTAACACACTCATGTGTATTTCCCATGCGGGACTAAAAGAAAACCTCATAATAAAGGTTTTCTCTTTCTCTCCAAACTTAGCACATAACTAAACATTAATTCTAATTCAATCAATCTCACAAATGTGGGCTTAAGATGGGCCCAATACCCATACCCAAAACCCAACATGCAGATCGACCACAGTGAAGCGTCCACAGCAAAATGGTGATCCTTAATTTTAATTGAGTGCCAAACAAAAAGCTAAATTCTTTTATGCTATTAAGCAAGAGGGTTTTTTCGTTGCCAATCAAGAGGGTACATTTTGTTGAGCTAATGCATGAAGTAGGTAGTTGCTAAAGGTTATTTAAGCAAAGAATCGAAACATCATATATACAAGCATTTACAGCCAAAGTGTTCGTAGCAAAAGAAGGGATCCGCTCTATTAAGTTCAATCCTCTTCAATTCTACATATCAATTCCCGTTACACTTTCATCAACTACACACCGGAGTCCTTGTGTCCCACACCATTAGCCTTCTTAACTTCGTCTTCTTTCTCATGGTTGCTCAACAGAGGCGCCGAATGGTCGTTGATCTACAATAAAAATGCAAACATACATGAGAGAGAGAAAAGGAGAGGAAGAGAGAGTACAACGAGTATTACTCCCTGAGATGTAGGCAAGAGGTCATCGGTTTGTTTCTTGGCTTTCTCATGGGTGCAATAATAAGAGTGCATGGCCATGCCGAAGATGGCAATCAGGATGCCAATGATGTTCCTCTCAGTGAATGGTTCATGTATCAAAGTATAGCCAAAAGTCAGAATGAGACATGTCTTTAGATGTTCAAGCACCTGATAGGTCACCGGAGAGGTCTTCCCAATTACTAGGAAGCTGCTGAAGTTCACAGACACAGCGATCATGCACGAGAGGATGATGAATGCCTGCACATCAAACATGCATGAATAGTCGATTCATTTCTTAAAAAAAATGGTATCATTTCCATACGAGATAGGCCCATGCATGCACTCTTGATCAGTCGGGTGATCAATTAATACTTGACCTTGTTCCGAAACAAAAGATCAATATGATTACCAAAATAAGAGGGGAGTATTTGAAGGCGAAGACGTTCTGCTTGGTAAGGCATTGATCGACAAGAGGCCCTGATACGAAAAGAATGGCAGCCTGAAATGGGGCTGACTGATAGAGCAGCCGAGTGGATGAGACGCTGAGTTTCTTTTGTATTGTGTTTGTCATCTATAAAGGTCAAAATAACGATTAAGGTTGCACAAAAATCATAACAACCCAATTAAGAGATGTCAAGTGAGTATAATGAAAGTCATATTTCAACTGCTCCCCTCGCGGCTCACATGCGAGCATGAAGAAGCAGGGAGTAATTGAGGAGAGGACAAATGTGCCTCTGAACACGAATGACAAGGGGTGCGTTTGGAAAGCTGAAAAATCAATATTTCAGCCCTGAAAGGTGAAAATTGTCACCTTTCAGGGTGAAAAGTGTTTGTTTGCTGAAAGGGTGAAAAATGGTCGGTGACAGTGATAGGTGAAAATTTTCACCTTTTCACCTTTCAGGCATGTTTTGTGTTTGTTTGCTGAAAGGCTAAAAATCAGCCCTGAAAGGTGAAAGGTGACAATTTTTCACCTTTCACCCTGAAAGGCTGATTCTCACCCGAGTGAGAATCAGGCTGACGAATTGATCCTCTCGTCTCTTCAACGAAAAAAACCAACTCTCGCTCAGAGATTCGTCCCCCTCGGTGAGTACCCCCACCTCGACGGTGCCCCGTTGAGCCAGGAGAATCTGTGCCCCCCATCCCCGCCGCCGCTCGTTGAGCCCCCCCCCCCCCCCCCCGTCGACGCCGTCGCCCCGTTGAGCCGAGGGAACCCGTGCCCACCCCTCCTGCTCGGGTCGTCCAAAGATGATCACCCCGGTATTTGCCCCGACACCTCCGCTGCCGCACCGTTAAGCCAAGGGACCCCCCTCCCCGTCATATCTCCCTCATTTTTAGTCCGTTTTGGACATTTTTTCATCGTTATAAGAAAGAACACTAAACTGAGGAAGAATGAAAAAAAATGGGCCAAAACGGATTAGAAATGAGTAAGATATGCATCGGTGAAGTTTCCCCATTAAAAAAGTTATCGCGTAATCGATTACTCGATATGCAGTACTATAGTGTATCTAATTACTCGATATGCAGTACTATAGTACTATAGTGTATCAAATTACTCGATATGCAGTACTATAGTGTAACCAGTTACTCGATATTCAGTACTATAGTGTATCAAATTACTTGATATGCAGTACTATAGTGTAACAAGTTACTCGATATGCAGTACTATAGTGTATCAAATTACTCGATATGCAGTACTATAGTGTAACCAGTTACTCGATATGCAGTACTATAGTGTATCAAATTACTCGATATGCAGTACTATAGTGTATCAAATTACTCGATATGCAGTACTATAGTGTATCAAATGACTCGATATGTAGTACTATAGTGTAACCAGTTACTCGATATGCAGTACTATAGTGTATCAAATTACTCGATATGCAGTACTATAGTGTAACCAGTTACTCGATATGCAGTACTATAGTGTATCAAATTACTCAATATGCTGACGAATATTCCTATCAGCGTGACTTATTTTCAGTTCCCAAACATATTTCACCTTTCACAAATTAGGCGTGAAAATTTTCACCCTGACGCCGAATTACTTTCAGCTTCCAAAAGAGCTGTCACCAATCAGGAAAAAACATCCTTGATTATTTTCAGGCTGACATAAATTTTCACCTTTCACCTATCAGCTTCCAAACGCCCCCAAGGAATAAAGCGCCTCACAGTATTTGAAGCCCTTCGCTCCAATGCCATATTAAAAAACCAATTCCCAATTATTATAAGGGGAAATTATATAATAAAAAATCAATTTTTTTTTGAAAATTATATACTATAGCAAATAGTTTCCGAAATGGTGTTATGACAAGTGACGCATGTGCCTACGTGGCTTTTTTTTTAAATTAACCTGAAAGGCGTCGGTTGAACTGATGCCTCTCTGGTTAAACCGACGCCTCTACCGATGCACGCGCCTTTTGCTGTCTTAATCATTTTTGTCCCATTTTAAACGGACCGTCATTTTAACGATGTATCTCTCTCATTTCTAATCCATTTTCGCCCATTTTTTTATTCTTCTTTATTTTTAGTGCTCTCACAAAGATGTTGAGCCATCACATACTATTTATCGTAATTTTTGTGATATTTTTTTTGATAAATAACATGCAATTGATCAACATCTTTGTGATATCATGATGACCAGAAAGAGCACTAAAAATAAAGAAGAATGAAAAAAAATGGGCTAAAATAGATTAAAAATGTTGATCAATTGCATGTTATTTATCGAAAAAAATATCACAAAAACTACGATAAATAATATGTGATGGTTCAACATCTTTTTGATATTATGATGACTAGAAAAAGTATTAAAAATAAAAAAATAATAAAAAATAGGTAAAAATGAATTAGAAATAAAAGAAATTTACATCGTTGAAGTGACTGCCCGTTTAAAATGGGACGAAACTGATTAAGGCACCAAAAGCAACCAACGCCTCTCTTATCTCTTTAAGTCGTAGGTTGAACCGACGCCTTTGTCCTACAACCCGAGAGGCGTCGATTCAACCGATGTCTTTCGGGTTATTTAAAAAAAAATATGCAAGCGCCCGTGCCACGCGGGCGCCTGCGTTGGCTTGTCGATTTGGTGAAATATTTGCTACAGTATGTCATTTTTGAATTTTTTTTATGTTTTATTATATAATTTCCTCTTATTAGTAATTCATATTCCAATAATAGTGAAGCAATGGAAGCTATAAACACCCTCCAACCGGAATTAGTAGATACATTTGGTTAGTGTATCTCTTAATTCCGAACAGAGGGAGTAGCCTTTTTTCGATAAGAATGGACGCTATATAGAAGCAATCAAAAGAAGGTTACTATTTGGCTGACGCAGGTCGTTGCGATGGCAAGAAGAGAGAGTATTGATCCGAGGAGATTCAGCTGGGGATCCGTTATGGATGCAATGCCGACACCGACGAGTAAGACCAGCAGAGATAACTTAATTTTCTGGCTTTAAGAAAGGAAGTGACAGACAGAAGAACATTAGAGACCATGGAAAATCGTCTCGCCGATATATCGGTATCGGGCCTAAACCGATACATCGATGCCCATCAATATCGTTTTTTTAAAAAATTCCAAATATCGCCGATATATCGGTTTCGGACCGATATATCGGTATTTTTTTAATTAAAAAAATATTTTTTAAAAAAAAAAATTTCAAAAAATTTCAAATTTTTTTTTGAAAAATATCGCCGATATATCGGCGATATATCGCCTGTATATCGCCGATATATCGGTATTTTTTAATTAAAAAATATTTTTTTTTTTTGAAAAAAAAAACCTTTCTTGTTTGTTTTCTATCCTAATAGGCATATTTTGAAATTTATTCTTTGTTTAAACTAGTATAACTCATTTTAGAAGTTAGTTTGTGAAAATATACGGTAAAAACTAGTTTTTGACTACCGATATTTTTTTACACAATATCTCCGATATTTCGTCTCTTTGGCCGACCGATATTTTACCGATATCCGATACGACATTCCATGCATTAGACTAGTAACCCAATAGGTAAAGAACGGAAAGAAAGTCATAGCTAATTATCTTGAGCCGTATGTCACCTGAATTGTTTCTTCAGATATACTGTCTCCAGCAGTACAGTAAAGGGTATGATGGCCAGTTTAGTCATCTGCCGGTAGACAATTTGAAGGTAAGACAATACTCTACCATATTTGAAAGTTCTTCAGATGATAGTGATGATAGTTGAGCTTAATTTGTTGGGAGGAATGCACCTGATAGAAGCCAATGGAGTTGAACTCCAGACTGAGGTTGAGGATGTAAGATAACCAAGTTTCCCAAAAGCTCGAGTTGTTATAAAACGGAAATCTTTATTTATTTATTGTACATTCTAACATCCCCTCACGTGCAAGTGTCTTCAAATCACGGCACGTGGAATATAATGGGATATAAATGTCTCTAGTGAGACTAAAACCCAGGACCTTCCATAGCCTGGAGCTCCGATATCATGTATGATAACTAAATTTCCCAAAAGCTTAACTGTTAGGAAATAGAAATAATTATTCATTTATTGTATATTCTAACAGAGGAGCCCAATGAATAAGCCATTTAGAATGCCGAACAACATCATAGTTTTCATCTCCACGGGCTTGGGTTCAAAAGCATTAAACTGTTCGGCCACATGGAGTGTGCAAAATGTCACCATTAGATGCCAGCTTGTTAGTGTTGTAGCTGCACGTAAACATGCAAAATCGTGGAAAAGGCAGTGAACGCCTAATGTGATCAACTCAATGTAAGTAATTCTCTAATTACCCTTAAGTGGTCCCACATGATAACTAATGAAATTACAAGACTAATTATCCTAATTATAATTGGTTAAGGGTATGAAAGTAATAACCACTTGATGGACGTGGTTACTTAAGTATAAATAGAGGAGTTGGTCCTCTCTCCGCCCACGATGAATAGCTAGACGATTTAAATTCCATCTAAAGAAGGAGATCGTCAGAAAGATTAGGGCAAGGGAGAGAAACCTCTCCTCATCGTTTTGCTATGGATTCAGGTACGCTCTATTATTAATGATGATGTTGTATGTTAATTAAGATTACTTACAATTGGTATCGAGCCAACATGGTCAACGGCCGGATGTAGGCCGACGGCCATGGCGACGACACTTTTGTATCTGCCTTTTCGTTCACCGCCATGGTCGTCCCGGACGCTAACGGACTGCCCGGCATGCCGGCGACCGCCGTCATGACAGAAAGGGCTTTTGGCCATCACCGGCCTTGCCGTTAAGGAAAGACTTTTTCGAACGCCATAGAGGCGCCCCGTAGTGGTGGCGTACCGTGAACGACGCTTATGATGATCGTCGCATGCCAACCGCCGCCACCACCACGGCTGTGTCAGAACGAATAAAAAAAAGGCAGCTTTTGGCCGCCGTTGGCATCTCGTGAAAGTCGATGAAAGGGCGGCCCTTTCAGCCGCCATGGCAACCTCTACGATGATTGCTGGCAACGGATCGGAACGCATAAAAAAAGGGATACCTTTTGGCCACGCCGGCATACCTTTTGGCCGCGCCGGCATCGCTGTCAAAGGGAAGGAAGGACGACCGCCGCGAGTCCCAATCGCCGTCACGAATAGCCAGAGGACTAGAAAGGAGGCGACGGCGCTCGGTCGATGTCGCCGCCATCCATTGTCGCTGCCGGCGACTGAAGAAAGAGAACGAAGTGGCCTTTTGCCCGCTGAACGAGCAAGACGGCGACGGCGGTGGCGCTCATGGCCGCTGAAGGAGGAAGCGGCGGCGGCAGTGGCTCTCACGGCTGTCGCCATGACTGCTGCCCGAAGTGATTAGGTCATCTCACGAAAGCCCTTATGAAGTGAACCGGACCACCTCATGAAAGCCCGGTTCAGATTATAAACCAGCCCATTATCTGAACCAAACCGGACCGGCCCGAATAATATTCCGGTTCAGTCCAGTTTTATGATACGGTTCGGGTAATATTAATATTCTGGTTCACTATTCCAATAAAAAACTAAATTTTGGAAATTGAAAGTGGCTTAAGTGGTTTATTTCGGGTCACTATAATGCTTCCGCTATGCATTTTTTTTATGTATTATTTATGAATTATCTTATGCATTTTGATGATGAGATGAACGGATGTTCTTGTATTATATACATGCGTAAGCAAAGGTTTTTCTAATGACTTTATTTCTATATTAAGTTACAGTTTATTTGTCACCAAAGTGGCCTAACTGGAATGTCAATAGAAATGAGTCAATTATTTTGTCCTAACACATTCCCTAGTGTTAGTGATGAGAATAATTTTTATAAATGGCAATTCATTGATTCCTAGATATTATGGCTGGCCCAAAGGTGCAACAATCTTCTAGTGATCATTGAATTGAACAGGATTATTAGGGCGTGTACAGTGGTAGATGACGCATACCCAAAGGTAGCGAACCGACTTAATGTGTGCATCTGACTAATAATTCTTACAGGTGGTAGGGAACACCATAATTATTGAATAACATAACATTAGATTATTGATCTGTACATGAAATATGCATTTTATTATCTCCTAAACTTATGTTTCTACTAGTATTAGATTAGAATTATTGCTACTTTAATATAGTTTTTTGTTTTTGTAGGAAACAAGAGCAAAACGCAGAAATGGGATAAAACGCGACTCTAATGATTAAATATTTACAACTTCGATTGCATATCTTTGATGGGACTGATTTAAGCCTCATGTTAAAATACACGAAGCCAGCTTTCCAACGCCACTGACTGTTCGCAATTCGAAGTTCTGAGCAAAAAGTTATGATCATTTGAAATATCGCACGCGAAAGAGGCACGATTGAAGAGAAGAACCGTCAAGATGAGATTGGATGGATGAGATTAATACGGCGGGTTTTTAATAAGAAAAAGAAAAAAAAAAGAAATTGAACTGAACTGTTCCGGTTCGGTTCAGAAAAGAAAAAAATTGAAGACAGCCCGAGCCGAAGCTCAGGCGTTCGGGCGTCTGTTTCAGAACAGAGCCGGTGCTCTGTTTACTTGAGCGCCGGCGAGGCAGTGAGCTGGGCTGGTTCACGGCGGCCTGGGCGACGCCGGCGAAGGGGCTGAGATGGGCTGAGCTTCATCGGCGTGGATGGAATGGACGGCGGTGCTGATGGCGGTCGACGATGGAGAAGATGGGTCCTGGGCAAGACGATGATGATTCACGGCGGTTCTGCTCGAGCTCAGGCGATGAGGCGGCGATGGGTCATGGCGAACACCGGTAAGATGCGACGGTGGGGCCTCGGCGGCAGGTCTCGACGGCAGAGGAGTTCGATTGGCAGAGAAGGAGGGTGCTTGATTTGGAAATTTGCCAAATGGAAAATTCGAGGCGTGCTCAATCTGGAAAGGATTGAAATCGATTCGATTGCAATTGGGGAATGGTCTTGGATTGGAAGGCATATAAAACCGAGAACAACAGAGAGAAGAGACAAGGAGAGAGCCGCCAACAGAAAGAGGAACTCGAGAAAGAGAGCCGACAGAAGGAAAGACAGAGCGGAAAACAAAGGAAAAAAACAGAGCCTTCTCGTCGTGATTTTGGCCGGATTCCGGCGGGCCTTTGGCCGGAAGAAGAGAAGTGAGGGAGGAGAGTCGAACGCCGGGAGAAAGAACTGATTTTGGGCCGGATTTGGAAGTGCTACAGTGCTGGTTTGCAACTGCTACAGTAACCGCGTCCCGCCGGAGAAGACGATGAATAGTGCCGTGAACAGTATTTTGTGAACAGTACTATGAATAGTGATTTTGTGAGCAGTGTTTCAATGAATTCGACAAATCAGGCTATTTCTTTCTCTTATTCTATGTCTGGCTAATTTTCTTATCAAGGCTAGATGAAGCCCTAAATATGTATTATTACTCTTAATTGTTTAATGATTTGGAGTTGATATGATTGTTCTTAATGCGATTTCATGTTTCATAATTCGATCTAGTGCTTGACCATAGACTGGTATGATTATGACTGAAATTTGATATTGATATTTCCTGTGTCTAGATAATAACAGGTTTGTATTGATTCTATGCCCGACCAAAGGATAGAATTAATATATTATTCATAGTGAATGAACTTTTCGTGTGTCCGACCAAAGAACGTGTAGTGAATTCACTGGTAATTTGTGTGTCCGACCAAAGAACATGAATTACCATATCATATCATCTTATGGAAATAATAATTGAGAGTAGTAATTGCATGTTTAGTGGTGGATTTGACGCTTTGATATTCTCATCATTTAATTTCTCAATAAAATTTATTTTTTTTAGTTAATTAAAATCATAAAAATTCAATCTTAAATTAGAATTAGATTAATCAACCAAGTCCTTTGGGTTCGACCTCGTTACCACTAGACTATACTGAGTCTCGTGCGATTGCGAGTAAAATAGTTAAAAATTCAATCAATCAATTATTCCCAAAGGTAGATCAAAGTTATGTTGTTCCTTATGTATGTGTTATCCATGTGCTTGATTATGTCTAATTCATAGCCTAATGTATTGAGCATGATTATTTAATTGCAGCATCAATTCCTATTTCCTTGCATTCCCATGCTTCTTCCATTCCCATGCTTCATGGTCTTAATTTTTCAGACTGGAAAGAGCAAGTCCAATTCAACCTTGGTGTTTTGGACCTTGATGTCGCTCTTAGAACTGAAAAACCTGCTGCAATTACTGCAACTAGCAGCACTGAAGATAAGGCATTATTTAATGCATGAGAAAGGTCAAACAGGTTGAGCCTTATGTTTATGCGAATGACAATTGCAAACAATATTAAGACCACACTCCCTCCAACTGAAAATGCCAAAGAATTTCTCACTAAAGTTGAAGAACGTTTTAAGTCTGCAGATAAGTCACTTACAGGCACTCTTATGGCTAAGCTAACCACGATGAAGTATGATGATTCTCGTGGTATGCATGAGCACGTTCTTGAGATAACAAATTTGGCAGCACAGCTTAAATCATTGGGGATGTCAGTGGATGAGTTCTTTCTTGTCCAGTTCATTTTAAATTCCTTACCTCCTCAGTATGGGCCATTTCAAATTAATTACAATACCATGAAAGACAAATGGAATGTAAATGAATTGGCCAATATGCTTGTGCAAGAGGAGTCAAGGCTTAAGGCACTGGAACAGAACTCAATCTACATGGTTTCTCAAGAAGTTAAAGGTAAGCAGCGAAAGTTTAAAAGCTCTAAAGGGAAGGCTCCTAAAAAGAATAATGCTACCCAGAAAGACAACCATCATCAGAAAGAAAGGGCATAAAGTGCTACTTCTGTAGAAAGTTTGGCCACCTTCAGAAAGATTGCCAGAAAAAGAAAGACTGGTTCCAAAAGAAAGGGATTTCTTACAACCCGAGCCACAAACCTAAAGGAGAAATTCCTGTTCATAGGAAATCGGGATAAAGTTCCCATTGAAGCCATAGGCACTTATCGGCTGTTCCTCGATAGTGGACATCATTTAGATTTATTTGAAACTCTTTATGTTCCTGCAGTTTCTAGAAATCTAGTTTCTTTGTCGAAACTTGATGTTGATGGATACGCATTTAAGTTTGGGAATAAGCATTTTAGCCAATTTAAGAATGCTTCTTGTGTTGGTTCTGGTATTTTATGTGATGACTTATATAGACTTAATCTTGATGATTACTTTTCTGCTTCACTACTTTCACTACATACTTGTGTTGGTGCTAAACGTAGCCTTATTAATGAAAATTCCTCAAACTTGTGGCATAGAAGGTTGGGACACATTTCCCGAGAAAGAATTGAGAGATTAGTAAAAGATGGGATTCTTTGTAATCTTGATTTTACTGATCTCAATGTGTGTGTGGATTGTATTAAAGGCAAACAAACCAAACACACAAAGAAAGGTGCCACAAGGAGTAAGGAACCTCTTGAAATTGTCCATACAGATATTTGTGGGCCCTTTGATGCTCCATCTTTTGGTGGAAAAAAGTATTTTATCACCTTTATAGATGATTTTTCACGTTATGGTTATGTCTATTTATTAAATGATAAATCTCAAGCAGTGAACGCCGTTGAGGTGTACATTACTGAGGTTGAAAGGCAATTAGACAGAAAGGTGAAAATCATAAGGTCTGATAGAGGTGGTGAATACTATGGGCGAAATGATGAATTAGGGCAACACCCAGGCCCATTTGCTAAACTTCTTGAAAGCAAAGGTATATGTGCTCAATACACTATGCCTAGAATGCCTCAGCAGAATGGTGTGGCTGAAAGGCGGAATCGTACTCTTATGGATATGGTTAGGAGTATGATGAGTAATTCCACTTTACCCTTATCTATGTGGATGTATGCACTTAAAACTACTGTTTATTTGTTAAATAGGGTTCCTAGTAAGGTAGTTCCAAAGACTCCATTTGAGTTATGGACTGGAAGGAAACCCAGTTTAAAATACCTGCATGTTTGGGGTTGTCCAGCAGAAGTGAGAATTTATAATCCACATGAAAAGAAATTAGACTCAAGAACAATCAGTGGTTACTTTATTGGTTACCCTGAAAAATCCAAAGGGTATAGGTTTTACTGTCCTAACTATAGTACAAGAATTGTTGAGACCGGTAATGCCAGATTCTTGGAAAATGGTGAAATCAGTGGGAGTGCTACAACACAAAATGTGGCAATTAAAGAAGTTAGGGTGCATGTCCCATTACCTATAACTTCTAAACAAATTGTTGTTCCTATTATTGATGTATGTCCTGTCAATCAAGAACAACAAATTAATGAGCCACAATTTATTGTTCCTTCAACACTCCATAATGATACTGTCATCAATGAGGAAGTAGTAGAAGAACCACAAATAGCCTTAAGAAGATCTGAAAGGATCAGAAAGCCAGCTATTTCTAATGATTATATGGTTTATCTACAAGAATCTGATTATGATATTGGGACATCTAATGATCCGGTTTCATTTTCACAAGCCATAGAATGTATTAATTCTGAAAAATGGATTGAAGCCATGAATGATGAGTTAAATTCAATGGCCCAAAATGAAGTCTGGGAACTCGTTGAATTATCCGAAGGATACAAGAAAGTGGGTTGCAAATGGATCTTTAAGACCAAACGTGACTGAAAGGGTACTATAGAACGATATAAAGCTAGACTTGTGGCCAAAGGATTTACTAAAAAAGAAGGCTTTGATTATAAAGAGACCTTCTCTCCTGTATCCAAAAAGGACTCACTCAGAATTATTTTAGCGTTAGTTGCTCATTATGATTTAGAGCTCCACCAAATGGATGTGAAAATAGCTTTCTTAAATGGAAGTTTAGATGAGGAAGTTTATATGGACCAACCTGAAGGATTCTCCATTGAAGGAAAAGAGCATTTGGCTTGCAAACTTAAGAAATCAATTTATGAACTTAAACAAGCTTCCCGACAATGGTACCTTAAGTTTAATGATACCATTACTTCCTTTGGATTTAAAGAAAACATCATTGATCGGTGTATTTATCTAAAGGTCAATGGGAGTAAATTCATATTCTTGATTTTGTATGTCGATGATATATTAATTGCAAGCAATAACCTTGGATTAATGTATAAAACCAAGGACTTTCTCTCTAAAAATTTAGAAATGAAAGATATGGGTGAGGCAAAATACGTGATTGGAATAGAAGTATTCCGGGATAGTTCACGTGGAATGTTGGGTTTGTCTCAAAAAGCCTACATAGAAAAATTTTTAGAGAGATTTGGAATGGAAAAGTGCTCATCAAGCCCATTTCCCATTCAGAAAGGGGATAAATTAAGCCTTATGCAATGTCCAAAGAATGAATGGGAACGGAAAGAGATGGAGGGAATTCCATATTTGTCTGCAGTTGGAAGTTTAATGTATGCACAAACCTGTACAAGGCCAGATATCAGTTTTGCTACTGGTATGCTAGGAAGATATAAAAAGGATCCTGGATTGGATCACTGGAAAGCTGCAAAGAAAGTAATGAGGTACTTGCAAGGAACAAAAGATCACATGCTCATATATAGGAGGTCTGAGAATCTTGAGGTTATTGGCTACTCAGATTCTGATTTTGCTGGATGTGTTGATGATCGAAAGTCCACATTTGGCTACTTATTTATGCTTGATAGAGGAACCATATCATGGAAAAGTGGAAAAGAATCTATCATTGCTTCATCCACTATGGAGGCCGAATTTGTGGCATGCTATGAAGCCACACTTCAAGCTTTATGGTTGCGGAATTTTATTTCAGGGCTTGGTATTGTTGACACTATTGATCGGCCGCTAAAAATTTATTGTGATAACTCCGCAGCAGTTATCTTCTCAAAAAATGACAAGTACTCTAAAGGAGCAAAGCACATGGAATTAAAGTTTCATGTTGTTAAAGAAGAAGTTCAGAAACAAAGAGTGTTTATAGAGCAAATTAGTACTAACCTTATGATTGCCGATCCATTAACGAAAGGATTACCTCCAAAGACCTTTATCGAACATGCCAATAGAATGGGTCTTGAGACTAATCCATAATGGTATGAATCGTGCTTTACTTATGATGATGTTTCTGCTCTATTACACTTTGATATCAATAAACGTGTTTATGTTTTTCCTGTCCATATTATGCATCGATGTGAATGAATAAATATTTATGACAGGACTAGTCTCAATTTGTAGAGACATTAAGTGGACTCTTATGATTTCCTCTTTTAAATACTATATTAAACATATTATTTAATATTGTGGTACATGGATGGAACCGTGTCGTCTAAAGACATAGAACCGCCATGACTCGTATTAGTAGTTTGTTTAATTATAGTCTTATGTGACCAATCTGAATGGATAATCTTGTGCACCTTATGTTGTCTTGTTATTATTATGATAATTATCATTTGGACCAAGTGGGAGAGTGTAAGTAATTCCCTAATTACCCTTAAGTGGTCCCACATGATAACTAATGAAATTACAAGACTAATTATCCTAATTCTAATTGGTTAAGGGTATGAAAGTAATAACCACTTGATGGACGTGGTTACTTAAGTATAAATAGAGGAGTTGGTCCTCTCTCCGCCCACGATGAATAACCAGACGATTTAAATTCCATCTAAAGAAGGAGATCGTCAGAAAGATTAGGGCAAGGGAGAGAAACCTCTCCTCATCGTTTTGCTATGGATTCAGGTACGCTCTATTACTAATGATGATGTTGTATGTTAATTAAGATTACTTACACTCAAGTCATTTAATCAGCCTCTGGATGAGACTGCTCCACTAATGTTTTAGTAAGTAAATTTTGTAAATTCTGATCATGCCTCAACCTAAAAGTAGTTTTTTCTAGTTACAAGAGTGCCATTGGCCCATTGCACCAATGCTATTCAACTACTTAATTTGTGTAAGAGGTTAAAATGGAGCAATTGTGCTGCAGAACTTTTGAAATTTTGGTCATCTAAGCTATTTAATTAAGCACAAGGGCACCGAATCACACTTAAGTTAATTAGGCTAATGTAGCTTCCTGGACGGCTAAATTAGGAAAGGGGCAGGAAACAGTGGGTGACTAACCAAATGGAAATCCGAGACTGCTGATGAGAGCTACTGAAGATGTAACTGATAGCACTAGTGCCCCAATAACACCAAGCTAAACACCAGACTTCTCCACCATCTCCCTCTCTTCTAAATGATCTCACAATGTCTGATCTGATGCAATAAGAAATTAATCAATTTGTCAAACAAGAAAGTTAACTAAACTATTAAGGTACGTTAAACTAGTCCTGTTTAAAAACAAATTGTCAAAGTATTGGACCATTTGGCATAAAAATCTTTGAAATAGCCAAGAAGACTCACCAGGTATATACACTTGAACTTCATCTTCCTTCAGGAGCTTTCCTAAAATCCGCAATCCTACCGAGCCCCTTATCAGGTCTTGGTCGTGGTGGCCTTCTTCGACCTGAGGGTTTTGGAGTTCTGGTGGAATAGATAGTAAGATTAGTGTCCTGAAGTCAGAAAAGCTTGATTAACAATGAATTGAGCTTGGCTCTTCATCGGCCTCCTTTTTAATTTTGTAGAAGAACTAAATTTCAACTCCCCAAGTCTGTTGGATACCACCAGCACCATGTTTGGCCATGTAATACCCAGAAAATTGGTACGTTAACTAAAGGTTTCTATTTTAAGAAACTGTTCTAAAATAGGAAAGTTGTGTTGCCCGATTTAATTTCTAGTTGTACGATGTACTTTGATGTGTTATTTGATGTTTATGATGTGGTATGATTCGTTAATCGCATGACTAATTGTGGCAGAACTCCAGGACGTGAGGGTTGGTCTTGGCGCTGGGTACAACCTGGCGCTGAGGCCAGCCTGGTGCCAGGGTCTGAGAACACTTGATGCCAGGAGTGGGGCCAGGCGCCAAGGCACGTGTTCAGTGGATGAGACCCATTTGAATTTCATAATTAGTCAGTTAATTTTGGTTTTATACGTGGTCCGTGATCTACGTGAGATAGTGTAACGAGTAGTGCAACCGCGAGACATCAGAGTCATGTGTGCGCAGGACTCAAGCCAAGACGCAGGACCTGGGCGCTAAGCCATGTGGTACTGGCCCAGGGATGTCATGTGAACGTGGGAGACATGGTTTAAGGTGATCTTAAGATGGTTGGAGTGAATCTTGGTGCAAATCTACAGTTGACCTAATCGCGGTGGATAAGGTAAGTACTACAGTAATTGGAAAGTTATCATTTCAGTGGAGATAATTATGGAGATAAATATGAATTAAAAAGGAAGTAATTAGAGTATCTTTTGTCAGTCAATAGGAGGAGATGCCACATAAGGAATAGAGAGAGAGAGGGGTGTCCTATTGGATGGCTCATATTTGGTAGTTTCCTAGTTGAGTAGGGAACTAGACTTGATAAGGTAATATCCTAATTAAGAATATTGCAACCTATCTAATGATGGAGTTAAATTGTTGGGCTCCCTAATCATAATTAAGGGAAGGATTCTATTTGGTTAATTAGGATTTGGGATTAGGAAGGTGCTAGATTTGGAGTAATCCTAGTTGGGAAAGGCATGGGCTATATAAACCAAGGAGGAGGTCGCCCATATGCTTCACACGCCAAAAGCTTTGGACGCCTTGTGCTAAACCCTAGCTCTTCTCCCTTTCCTTGCCACCAATTCCAGCAATCTTCTACCTCTTCCCTCAACCTCTTTTCTCGTGCGATCGAAGGTGTGGAGGCGTCGTTGCGAAGGAGAAGTGACAAGCTACGCGTAGAGGTGTATTTCACATACATCTAAGTGGTAGGATGGTTTTTCCTAACCAATCTGGTTTGCAATCCTTTGCTTCATTTATATTATAAATAATTGATGATCCTATTGATGTTTCTCAAAGATTTGAGTGTGTAGTGTGATTCATGAGAGATTTCTTGCTATTTGTCAAATAAGAGTGTTCATAATGACATACTTGTTTTAATTCTTCACGTTGATGCATATGTGCCTACTTTTGATGGGATTATCTATAGGTCATGTCTCTTGAACGTGGAAGGTCATGAAAGTTCTCTTCTTTATTCTGTTATGTCCTGATTTAATAGTCCAATATAGTTAAGAGATGCATTAATAAAGTTAAAAGCTTAATTAGGTCAAGGTTGATGCCTTGAATCTAGTTTGAGGTATTATCATCAATTAAAATTAGGAAATCATTAATTACAGAAGGTACCAAAGTCTGGAATTACTCTAGGAGGGGAGTAATTAAGGGTATTAATGTTATATTATCATGGTTAATGGGTATTAGTACGTGATTACCTATTATAAGTAAGTAATGTGCTCTAGGTCAGAACTGTTTCTGTGCCGACAGTGCTCAGTATAAAAATCATAATTAAATATATAAAAATAAAAAAAATATTCCGTCAGTGGGGTTATAAACTAGACTCATAGAGCTATCTTTTGTTAAATTTTCAGAATCAGAGTCTTTCTGTGTTGATGGTGGGGTCAGTCGAAAGTGGGTGTTGTGAACGCATGGCCTGGCCGATATGTCAGTGGCCCATCGTATGCAACAGTTATCAAGCCCATTATGATAACATTAGTATTATTTACTTATCTTTTGTAAACAGTCCGTTTAGGCTAATTGTTAGGTAACGGACTGGTATTGAATAATCATTGTAATTGGGCCCATCAGGCCCATCAGCTTGACTTGTGGCGCCAACCCTTGGCGCCAACCTTTGGGCGCCATCTTTGGGCGCCAATTCTTCCTATATAGGTAGATCATCCTCCTCTGATGGAGGGCATGCAATAGAACACTCACTTTATTTTCTCTTTTCATCCTCTTCTTTTGCCTTCGTGATACCTTGCGACCTTGCTGGTCACAACATTGGTATCAGAGCGGTGACGTTCTGTGTGCAACCATGCCTCCTCGCAAACAGCCATTGGGCATGCCGGAGAACAGGGAGGAACCTGAGGCGGCGAAAGAGGTGACCAGCCCACGACCTGCGGTGGAATCCAGCCAGGAAGTACTGATCGCCATGATCAGTGCACTTGGAGTCCGGATGCAGAATTTGGAGAAGCTCCATACACAAAACCAGGCGCAGAACCAGGCCCCTGTCACCCCTCCACCACCACCAACTGGAGGACATGGGGGTCCAGTACGACAAGGGGGATTTAGCGCACCGGGCGGCTCCATGCCAGGCCGGACTGCGGGCCCGTCCATCGCACATGGGATCCAACTAGGCACCTTCAACCCAGGCCCGGAGGAGGGTCGAACTGGCCCTGAGGGGCGAAGCGCACAAGGTGTTCGAGAGAATGTCACAATGAACCCGCACTTCCGAACTGTCCAGAGGGAGTTGGACGCGGACTGGGAAGACCCTTTCGGCTATCGTGGGGGACAGAGGAGTAGCGCAGAACCCCACCTGGCCCGACTGCAATTTCCTCGGTTCAATGGGGACGAGGACCCCGTGGAGTGGCTCTACAAAGCAGACAAATTCTTTGCGTACCAAGGTACTGTTTCCGATGCCGAGCGTCTCCGGGTGGCTGCCTTTCACTTGGATGGGGATGCTTCGGTCTGGTACCAGGCTTTTGAGAAGGAGGTGCGATACCCAACATGGGCGTCATTCTCGGATGAGCTGTGCATCCAGTTCGGACCGAACGAATTCCAGGATTTCAATGAGATGATCTCTACCATTCGACAGACAACAACAGTACGGGCATATTATTCGGAGTTTATGAAGATCGCGAACCGCTTGCCCGAATGGCCGGTTGTGGCCCTGGTGGGAACCTTCAAGCGCGGACTGAAGCCGAAAATCGCGGACGAAATGCGGCATTTTCCTTGCCATTCCATGAGCGATGTTATGCGACATGCACGCATCGAAGAAGAGAAGTTGGTCAGGCAACGACGAGGAGGGTGTGGGAGCTTCCCGGCCAGGACCCCGACCGGCGGCCCAGCGCTGGGGCCTCAGCCGGCTCCTGCCCCTCATGCCTTGCGAACTCAGGCAAGTGGCGTTGTGGCTTCTCCTGTGCGGCGACTCACCACTGCTCAGATGGAGGAACGGCGAGCAAAGGGACTATGTTACAGGTGCGATGAGAAGTATGGGCCCGGACACCGATGCGCCATGCGCGGAAGTTTACTTATCGAAGAAGTCGACGAGGAGGTTCCATTCCACGACGATGAGTTGGCCCCCGAGTACCCCGACGTGCAACCAGAAATATCTGTGCACGCCTACTCCGAAACCTTCACCCCGCGCACCATGCGAGTACGAGGGCTCCTCAAACGACAGGAAGTGGCAGTGTTGATTGACAGTGGGTCGACCCACAATTTCATCAATGACAAGGTAGCACAGCGATTGGGCTGTTATGTGTCCGATGCCAAACCCTTTGACGTACTCATCGGTGACGGCAAGCATCTCCGGAGCTCAGGGGTCTGCGCCCAAGCTGCTCTTACTATCCAGGGCCATACTTTCATTACGGACTTATTCCTATTGCCGACAAAGGGGGCCGATGTGGTCTTAGGGGTCCAATGGTTGCAGGACCTCGGTGATGTGGTCTGGAACTTCAAGGACCTCATTATGGACTTTGAGGTGCACGGTCAAAGGGTGCGACTCCAAGGGGCCCAACCTGGTGCTTTACATACGGCACAGGCCGTCGGGTCCTTCAAATTTGCGCCCCAGGGTCTACTATTGCAACAGCGGGCGGTGGTGGACGTGGACCAGCCGGACATACCTGCGGACTTACGTGCCTTGCTGAATGAACATGCTGACATATTCACCGACCCTACCGGCCTTCCACCAGCCCGCTCACATGATCATGCTATTCCTGTATTACCTGATGCTGCGCCGGCCAATGTGCGCCCTTATCGTTACCCTCATATTCAAAAGACGGAGATTGAGCGCCTAGTAAATGACATGCTTCAATCAGGTATTATCCAGCCTAGCAATAGTTCCTTTTCTTCACCGGTTTTGTTGGTCAGGAAGAAGGACGGGACGTGGAGATTCTGCGTCGACTATCGCGCCTTGAACGCGATTACTGTAAAAGACAAGTACCCCATACCGGTCATTGAGGAGTTGTTGGATGAACTGTCGGGCACCACAGTGTTTAGCAAGCTTGATTTACGCGCGGGGTACCATCAGATCCGTATGAAACTGTCGGATGTCCCCAAGACTGCATTCAGAACACACGATGGCCATTTCGAATTCTTGGTCATGCCCTTTGGCCTGACGAATGCCCCGACTACCTTTCAGAGCCTCATGTACGACTTGTTCCGACCTTTTCTCAGAAGATTCGTGCTGGTTTTTTTATATGACATTCTCATCTACAGTCAGTCGTGGGAAGCACACTTGCATCACTTGCGGTCAGTTTTTTCCACTCTAAGGGCTCATTCCTTATTCCTTAAACGATCGAAATGTTCCTTTGGTAGCCGGCAGGTGGAGTATTTGGGCCATATCATCTCGTCTGAGGGCGTCTCCACGGATCCTTCAAAAGTATCGGCCATGCTATCTTGGCCGGCCCCAACATGTGCCAAAGGTCTTCGAGGCTTCCTGGGGCTGACTGGGTATTACCGCAGGTTCATCAGCCAATATGGACTGATTGCGAAGCCCCTGACGGCTCTTCTCAAAAAGGGGGCTTTTGAGTGGGCAGATGCGGCGCAGGTAGCCTTCGATCGCCTGAAGCAGGCCATGGTTACTGCACCCGTCCTCGTATTGCCGGACTTCAATATTTCCTTTGTGGTCGAGACAGATGCATCAGATACAGGGATTGGGGCGGTTCTGCTACAAAAGGAACGACCAGTGGCCTTCTTCAGCAAAGCCCTTGCCGGCCGGTCCTTGCAACTCTCGGCATATGAGCGAGAGATGTTGGCCATTGTTCATGCAGTACAAAAGTGGCGACCGTATTTGTTGGGTCGCCGTTTCATCATCCGCACCGACCACCAGCCATTGAAATATTTTTTGGAGCAACGAGTATCTACACCAGCCCAACAGCGCTGGGTGAGCAAGCTTCTGGGGTACGATTATGAGAAAATCTACAAGAAAGGCTTGGAGAATACAGTTGCGGATGCCTTGTCCAGGCGCACGGGGGCAGGGAGCTGCATGTCTATGACGGGGCCAATTTTCCCTTTTCTACCGGATCTGCGATGTGCATATGAGGAGGACCATGATACTAATCAGCTGCTTGACCGCCTACGTGCGCACCAACTGGATGACCCTTCATTCGCGTGGCACGGGGACACTTTATTTTGGCGCGGGAAGCTGTGGGTGCCAAATCATGGCAACTTGCGGAAGCGTGTTATCTCCCATTTCCATGATACATTGATGGCTGGACATGAGGGTGTATTCCGTACCTACAAACGGGTGAGCCAGAGTTTTCTGTGGCCAGGACTCAGACGGGACATTCAACGATATGTAGCTGCTTGCGACGTTTGCCAGCGTGCCAAGGCTGTTACTACTTCACCCCAGGGTCTTCTCCAACCTCTTCCCATTCCAGATCAGGTATGAGAGGATATTTCTATGGATTTTGTGGAAGGCTTACCCGTGGTCCAGGGAAAGTCCGTCATCCTTGTGGTGGTGGACCGTCTCTCCAAATATGCTCACTTTTGTGCTCTGGGTCATCCCTTTACTGCGCGGACGGTGGCGGAGACATTTGTCAAAGAAATTGCTCGGTTGCACGGTATGCCTAAGACTATTGTCTCAGATCGAGATAAGGTCTTCATCTCTACTTTCTAGCGAGAGTTTTTTGCTATCCAGGGTACGAAACTTACCATGAGCACAGCTTACCATCCGCAGACAGATGGCCAGACAGAGGTCGTAAACAGGTGCCTGGAACAATATTTACGCTGCTTTGTGGGGGATCAGCCCCGAAAATGGTCTCAACTTCTTCCGTGGGCAGAATGGTCGTATAATACGGCCTATCATACGCGGACCGGCTTTACACCTTTCGAAGTGGTCTACGGTCGTTCACCTCCCTCCGTTCTCTCTTATGTGCCCCACAGGTCGTCAGTTGCTGAGGTTGACTATATGCTTCAGACAAGAGATGAGGTCCTTCGGCAGCTAAAATCAAATCTCGCGGCCGCTCAGAACCGTATGAAGCAACTTGCGGATAAGAAGCGGACTGATCGGGTTTTTCAGGAGGGAGATCTAGTCTATGTGTCCGTATTACCCCAGCGTCAGACTTCCCTGTTTCACTCCGATTTTGTTAAGCTGGCGCCCCGCTATCATGGGCCTTATTCTGTGCTCGAACGCATTGGGCCTGTTGCTTATCGTTTGGCTCTTCCGCCGGGATCATTAGTCCATCTGGTCTTTCATATTTCCCGCCTTCGCCGTTTTGTGGGGGATCCAGCCTCGGTCATTATGGGTGGACCCTTATCTATTTTGCCTCCGGGGAATGTCGACTCGCCAGTACCAGCGTCGATCCTTGACAAACGCCGCGTTCGAAAGCTGGGCCGCATTACTACGGAAATCCTGATAGCCTGGAAAGGTCGTGCATTGGAGGATGCTACGTGGGAAGTGGAAGATGATCTTATGGCTCGTTTCCCAGACTGGTCGCCTTGAGGACAAGGCTGCAGCGGAGCGTGGTTGGGTGTTGTGAACGCATGGCCTGGCCGATATGTCAGTGGCCCATCGTATGCAACAGTTATCAAGCCCATTATGATAACATTAGTATTATTTTCTTATCTTTTGTAAACAGTCCGTTTAGGCTAATTGTTAGGTAACAGACTGGTATTGAATAATCATTATAATTGGGCCCATCAGGCCCATCAGCTTGACTTGTGGCGCCAACCCTTGGCGCCAACCTTTGGGCGCCATCTTTGGGCGCCAATTCTTCCTATATAGGTAGATCATCCTCCTCTGATGGAGGGCATGCAATAGAACACTCACTTTATTTTCTCTTTTCATCCTCTTCTTTTGCCTTCGTGATACCTTGCGACCTTGCTGGTCACAACAGTGGGTTGTATAGTATAAGACAGTTTACTAGAATTAGGGTTTTGAAGCACTAATAAGTATTATTACTCATAATATGATATAATCTGATTAAAATAATATTAATACAGTATGATAAAACTACTTATGAGTCACTGTAATAAGTGAAGAAGTTTAAAAGATTAAGACTTTGGGACGAGTCAGCGTGCACAAGAGTCAATTTTGTCTTGTTTCTATGGTTCATCGTGGTGTCGGTTTGAGATCAAACTTTCCTAGAAAGGTATTTTGAGTTTAAAAGTAATACAATTCCATACTTAGAGATATCCCTATCAAATGTAAGACATGATGCATGATGTGCACTCTAAGAGTGAAATTCATTACTCCTCAGATTGTGAGTCTTCATTATTCTCTTCATTATGTGAGATATGTGAATCTTCTTGTTACTCCTTGAGAGAGAGCCATATATTGTTGAGAAACCTTGATTATCTGTTTTGTACTCCATGAGTGAGTTATTACGGTAAGAGTTACCCTATTCTAAAAAAGGTAAGACTTGTGTTTTTGTTGAATCATTGTCCAGTTTGACATTGACCTATTTCTCCACTTATTAAAAGGTGGAATCATAGTATGCTCACGAGCCATTGCTAGATCCATGGCGATCTCCTATATTTATGGAACATGGTTTCTCTATTGCCCGAAAGGAAGCAAATACGTACGTCTTAGACTGGTTGACATTACGGAAGGTCTTCAGTCTCCGTTCATTGTGCTCGTAAGCACAGATGGGGCCAGCATGCCTAGACACGTGGCCGGGTTCCAAAAAGAGAACCTCTAGGATGTTCTGGTATATATTTTACCTTTTGCGATCGGTAAATTCAGCATGCAGAAATTGTAACTCTTTCCACTATAAATGCCTAGAGCCTTGAGTATCTTGACCATTATCTCCTTATACCAATATTTGTTTGGAGTCATATTGAGATTATTCTTTCCTATACATGTACATTGGAACTGTTATCATTTGACCTTGCTATTCAGGCAACATAAACCTATGAGTGGTCTTTCAGAGAGTGTTTATTCATGTTTATCTGAGTGATCTATTCTTCATAACCTATTTTATCTTCCTGGTGGGTTTTTACATCCTACTGAGTATTTCTACGAAATACTCACGCATCCTCTGATGCAGGCTTCAAAGATCAGTAAGTCAGGACTTTGCAGTTCAGAAAGGCGTAGCAGATGCGTGGGAGATGTCTTGAAGAATTGCTTTATTTACTCTATTGCATTTTGTTAGAACTTCTTTAGTGTTGGCCAGTGTGTGCCTGGATTTGATGTTTGCTTTATTTGATAGTTTTTATTTAATCTGCCGTTATAATTTTAGTAGGAATCATTTGCTACATTGACAATGTTATTTAAAATTTGATGAAGAATTTCTTAGTTCTCAATTTCTATGTTTCGTTATGAGTTCCAGGTGATGTCGATTACACGTTCTTTTGTAACGATGTAATTGACCCGAGTGATCGAGTATTCGGTCGTGTCTCAAGGTTCCTATCTCGGCTTTTAATTAGTTTACTTGAAGGCTTCCGCACTCCGATCGAGGTCAGGAATTTTGGGGCGTGACAAGCCATCTTTCAGAAGACAAGCTGACTTCAAATGAAAGCAAACCAATGGCCTTTTTACTTCGACCGTTACTTGGCCCAGTAACATTTGAATCAGAAATTTGACAAGATTGTCCCTCAAGTTAAACATAATTATAGTGATTTATGGAACATTAATTGTAAGATTGACCCCCAAATTAGGTTTGATTCTCATCTTCTTTGAATTATTAAACTAGTACTTCTATGTTTCAAGCCATTGTTGTGTGCTTACTTTTTTGGGGGGTATTGTTGGCAATTAACAGGCTTGAAGAAGATTAAGCTTTCTATTACCCACTTGGGAAGCCTTTGTGACAAGCCGAGGAAGGTATGTGATAACCACCATTTCTTTAATCTTCATGGAGGGTTTCTCCCACTGGAAGCAAAACTTGACAACCACCGGAAGAAAGAAAATGAAAGGCGTTTCACGTTTGGTAGTACATAGTTCTCACTCCAGCCCTAATTAATTTCTATCCCCTAGTTAATTACAACCATTAATCATCATTCTCTGGACGATAACTGTTGCCAAATGACAATCACTCAAAAAATGGACTACATGTGTTGCATAAACTAGTTTCTTTCGGAATCGCATACTGGTCACTAACGACATGGAAATGTCCCAAGGACTAGAGAATCATAAATCGGACGGAATTAACCAAAATGACGATATACCGGTACTTAATGCGCTTATAATTTTCCTTGGGTTCACTTATTTTCATTTTTATTTTCTTCTAAAAATCAGGGGTGTCTTAGCCCTTAGGCCCCATCCAAGGGGCAGGGCAACCGACCTCTTGCAGCATCGTATCCGGCCTCCAACTCTCTCGAAGACGTACAAGGGCCACCTATCATACACACAGGGCCAACTAAGTGGGGAGTTTGAACTCGAAAAAACCTCCTTTTCAACAATGTGTCCTGGATATCCCAACAACACCCCATTGGTTTTTGGGTCCATGTTCAATATACGTGATCGTTTTGACATGCCATAATTGTGTAGATCATACAAATCCGAGATAAGCCTCATTAAAGGAAAATATTCGCACAGTTCTTGACATGGAAATCTGAAAGTCCTGAGAGATGGCTATTGGATGATGAGAGAACATCTGGGAAGTTTTGCACCCTGTGCCCCTTCCAGAGAGTAAACCCCCCTTAATCATCATTAATATCTCTTATTAATTAGTCTTCTAATCAAGTTGTTCATTGACACTTGCACGCTTTTAATTATTTTTGGTATGAAGTTTCACATTTTATACTTTCACCTCAATCAATTATGGTCGAACTGTAAACCTTAATTGCCTGATGCAAATAGGATCGAAATATATTACTTGTTTCCTGCTCACGCCACTAAATTAGTTAAGAATTTGCTCATTTCACAACACTATATTATCATGCCAAACTTTAACCAAGAAAAAGAGTATGCACAACATTTTTTCCACAGCGATCCAGTAGTTGCACCCTTTCTGCTATGTGTTCACAGCTCCAGCACCACAACTGTTGCAGACATACAAGTAACATGTAAGTCAAATATGAGTTTATCTTAAAGGACATCAGAGCAAGCATAATTAAGTTTGCAGTTACATGACTAATTCAGCTGAGAGTACTGATACTTACATTCAGAATCAGTGGTGACCCAGTTCCCTATTCTCACATACTCGTCTGACTTTGGGTTTAGGCAAGATTCATTGATGCTACTCTCATCTGAATGCTGCCTTGCGAGACTCCGCTGACCGGCGAACGAGGAGGCCATCGACAGTGGCGAAAACACCGAAGACGAGGTTGAGCAGCTGCCCACATCCCATCTGAAGCTCATCTTGCTTGAGCACGGACTCATTTCGCCAAATGTGGCAGCCTTCTGGGCTCCTTTGTGACCAAAGTACAACACCTTAACACAAGAAAATAGACGTTAATACATAAATGGCCATATTTTTAAGGAAACATGGATTTCAATCTCTTGTGTGTTTACCTTCCATCTCTTGTTTCCTGCTTTATCAGTAGTCTTAGCAGCTGCAGCCCACCGGAGCAGCTCCTTCATTCTAGAAATAGCTCTCTTCTTCTTCGAGTTGACTGATGAAGAAGCATCAGTGCTATAATTGGTAGCAGGAGGGGCCGACGACGAGACGCCACACAATGGTAGGACCTTGCTTCCTACTCCATGAACATGCTCTGCTTCATGACCCATGCCCATCTCCTCTGCTTTCGTTATATGAGACTGCAACCAATCTTTCTTCAAGTAAAGACTTTTGAGGCTCTTCAGGTTGATGGAGCTGTAAAAGCAGGTCCTGCTGCTATATGTCCGAGTCAGTAAGATGGTTACTGAGTCACTGCACCCAACATCCACCTTCTTGCACTCGAGCTCTTCCTGATTCTCCTCTTTATTTTCTTCAACTGTTAATTTAAGCGGAAATAATGTCAGAAGAAGAAGAAGAAAATATGAAGTAGAAGAGCAGAGTTGTATAAGAGAAATGGGCATCAACGGACTTACATGTTAGCATCCTTTTACTAGTTGGAGGAGTTTCTGCAAGCTGCTCTTTTGGCACTCTGAAAAGCCATTGTAGGATCTGGAATGCTTCGATGGAAGAACAGATAATGAGCAGCGATTCATAAGATGGCAATTATGAGTATACGTATACAAATCATGTTTCAGTCCAAACACCATTAGGAAACTCACCTGCATGCTGGTCTGGTGCAATTAGCTGTCTGTTTATAGAAGCGAAGTGATCTATGGTGGTCAAAGTCAGTAAGCAGATTAAGAATAATTTGTCTGCTGGATTCCTTGTCTCATTTGACTGGGGGCCTCAGATTCGGACAGAGCTGTTAGATTTCGAGGGACCAACCAGAAATGAGGAAACAACCAGGCCTTGAGAGAGACTCTGGAGGTTGACAGTGAACATGCCAAAGCTAGTTAGTTATGCTTTCATGTGGGAGGTCAAGATTCTGTGGTAGATGGTTTTAAATGTATGATTATACCCCTATAAGTAAATGGGACATGTAGACAGGTTTATATAAGATTGGTTGCGCTGGCCTACTTAGGGACCATGTGTGGAGAGACGTTGTGAAATCTAAAAGGCAGATGCATACACAATGAAAGACTTCTCTGTGGGGGATAAGATCGACATGGGCCAATAAAGAATTTGATGGTTTGAGCTGGCTCCATGTGTGGGGGCAGTATGCCCACATGGGGTCGAGATCTGAGAAAACTGTTATTTGATCTCCTTTGTACTTCAGGCCTTGGTCCTTACTTTCATCACAACTCCCAGAGAGTAAATTCTTCTGGGGATTAGATGGGTGACGCGTCTAGTTGTCCTCCACTCCAGAGTACTTTGCCTGCGTCAAAATGATGATCTAGACACTTGACCAAAGAGGACGGGATTTGGTACTTGTTTACTTGGTTCTTTTGGGCAAGTGAGCCATTCTGCAGCCTTGCAACCTTTTGTATTCACAAGTCTGTTAAAGGACGACATGTCTAGTTTTGATAGGCCAAAGCATGTGGGTGAATGAAGAAAACCTTGGATCTAGCATAAAGTAGGTTTCGGGTGGGTGGCGTTTGAGATGTTGTGGAAAAGCTTCTGTAAAGAGGATATTTCCTTCCTTTTGTAGACAATTTTTTTTGGGTAAATTCCTTTTGTAGACAATTGCTATGGTAGCCGGGATCAACGCTTAAAAAGGTCGTGAGTCTCGTGGAAATCGGGAATGGTTGGAATAATATGAAAAGTTTTGACTGAATGCATTCATCAGTATGCATAAGACGGTCAAGACCAACCTGAACCAAGGCTTGCCAATCAAAACGATGGTTGCCCAAGGAGAGCGTACAGTTTTTATATAAAAATTCGGCATTGGCTTACCCTTAATTTTAGAAAAGTAATTAACTTCTGGACCATATTATTGAGTCAAGATGCTGATGTTATTTTGTTTTAGTCCTGACGAGATATTTTAGATTAAAAGACCCGTGATAACCTCTAATTTATAAGGAAAAGCTTGCTTGGTTTTTATAACCATATCTTCTTCACAATACCACACCCATCACCGCTCCCCTCTGGCAGGTACGACGCCCAGGCATTACCAGCACTGGGTAAGCCGAGTAAGGCTAGTGAGGCAAGGATTCAAACTCAGGACCATGCTACCGAGTACTCTTGGCCATCAAATTGATGGTATTTCGGTAAACCAAATTATGAATATTGTAGTATGATAAACGAATGACTGAAGGCAAAGAAGAATAAAGGCAAAAAAGAGAAAATAAACAAGGACCTCTCTCTTATACAAAATTATAACTGTCATATTCTACACTAACATTTCCGCAATAAAGCCCTTGGTTTTTAAACATGACCCTTGATGACTTGTAAAACATTTAACAAACAAATATGAAAAAGAAAACATTTCTCAGTCTACAGAGTGCACATTTTACAGAGGCTACAAACATTTGCAAATCAAACAAAATCATTTAAGAAGGGTGTCAATAGCTTCGAAGAACAATGGTGCCATCTCAGGACTAGGTGTCTTGATGGCGCATTTGATGCCAGGAATACCGACAACACCTGTAAGTTCTATCAAGAATATAGCATTTTGTGGGGCCTTTGCTGAAAGATATAGAACTTCCCGATTCATGTTTCTTCGTTTAGCAATGAAAAACATATTCGATGATTCTAGCTTCTCCAAGGTAACATCCACACTGTTGATTACATGACTGGAGAAGTCTCTGATGATTTCATTGGAGTCAGGAAGAGTCTTCCAGGTCTGTCAGATGCATAGAGGTGATCAGAGAGAAATCAAAGTGATATAAACTTATTATCCAAATGTTAGTTCGGTAATATACATGCTTCTGAGATGAAACAGAAAAAACAAAAGGCACAGTACCCCAAATCTATCTACACTACTATTAAAAGCAAAAGAGGTGGAACGGACTGTTTCAAGTATGTTTCCCAAAATTTCCCTTTATTAGTCATCTTCTTAATTAGTAATCTTAAGTGTCCAATTCAACCGAGATCTCAATGATATTAATTAATTGAAGTACTCTTGCCAGTAGTTAGGAATCCCCATAAATGCACAATACATAACAAACAATCCTAATAATGATATTAATGCAGTCCTATTTAGCACGTGCAAAAGTAATAACAAAGAAAGGAAAAAAATCTGGAATGACCATAGCTTCCAAACAAGAGGGCATTAACGCCACTTTTAAGACAGAATTACCAAGACCAATTACCAATGAAGCCCGGCTACATGGCAGCCAAACATCAATGAACTTCATTCCATATATAATTGAAAAAATCACCAGACAAAAATTGGAAATTGTAGCATGTCATTACCTCCAGAAATGTTGCTCGTTCCATTTTTCCATCCTCCGCAAAGAATACATGGAGTAAAATTTTGTCATTGAAGTACCAGACGGGTTGTTGATTATTTTTCACTGCTACCTGCAGAAGGGTTGTTGGAGGTCCAGGGGATATACTCTGAAACATCACCATGGGTAACAGGGTTGTGGCTGAAGCTCCAGGTTGCAATTGTGGAATCTGAGGAGCAAACAATTGCCCAATTATATACATATAAATTAGTTTAAAGCAACTAACAATTATATCTTTGTGGTCTATGTGAGTGAGTGTGTTGTGTGTGTATGCACTCACATCTGTGTCAGAGAGAGCGAGAAAGAGAGTAAAATCTGAACCAACTGGCTACCTGGAGAGGTCCAGCAGCAGCAAGCCCAAATGTATTTTTGTTGAACTGTATCATGAATCCATCAAGAGCAAACTGAGAGTTATTCTCAAACAACATGCTGTAGAATATTTGACTATCACGGCGAACAAGTTGTGCACTGATTTGCAGGCCTTGACCAGTTGATGCTGGTAGTACTACGGGCAAAGGAGAACTGTGTACAATAAATGGACATGGTAGCTAAATCAGACTAGAGGTCACACAATGCAGAGAGAAACTAATAAACTTCCAAAATCGATGCAATAATTTCAGAAGTTCACAAGTCACTCAGTTTAAATACCATGTTTAAAAGAAATATAAATTGACCTTCAGGATCAAGTAGAGTTTAATAAACTGAATCCATTTAAAAAATAAGTCAGACTAGCTTTCCTTGTGAATTTGCCTGTTTTTTTATCACACTGACTCAAATTGCTTTATAGTGAAATTTAAGAAGCCTTTTACATCCATCAGTATTAAAATAGGCATCCCCTTTACTATAACTATCCAACCTAATTCACCATAATCCGCAACTAGTTGCAATCGTTTCAGCAAGTTTAAGGTTACTAATTATTATTTACGAATTTATGCACTTAGGATGATTGCTTTTCCTCACCCAGTAGGCGTTGCAAGCTGATCAACAGGGACAAGGGCACCATCCAAGCCTATCAAGTCACCAAGCAAGTCAGGCACAGGAACTGCAGCAGCAGAAGTTAGTGCCGTCGCAGCTGGTTGGCCAACAGCAGGAGAAACACCACCGGAACTGGTCTGAGCTGCTGCACTATCAGCAGCATGAGCAGGAGATTCAGAGTATCCAGCTTCACTACCGTCAGGGTATTCCTCCTCTTCAGGCCTCTGAATTGCAGTCTTAACACGTGTTACAAAAGCATCCGGAGGTTTGTGGTAGACAGAAGCCAGTGTAGCAATATTTGCAAGAAGCTCATCTAACAGAGATTGGTCAAGTTGGTTTGAATCATCCTTGATCACTGGCTTCTCAGCCAACACAACGTCTTTAGCGGCCTGAAATGTAGTTGTAAGTATGTCAAGCAAGGCCAAAAAACAAAGTGACTCCTGTTATCTAATATACATCAATCAACCTCAGGATCAGTTGAAAGAAGGCGCCAATATATGTAAGCACGGTCTCGTAAATCTGGATTGTCAGTTTCCACAGTAGCATTATTTAAGACAACCTGCAGATGGAGCAAGACAGGAAACAGAAGATATAAGCACAAAAAGTTTAATCAGAATGTTGTTTTCTCACAGATGCTTGCAAGTGTAAGTCAACTTAAAAGAAGAAGCCTATGTGCACATCGGCAAATGCACATGTGACACGCAGATAATGTGTCAGGATATGCATTAAACGAGAAAAGCAACAACCTTTCAACAAAAAATGCCAATCAAACCTGAATCATCTGTTGTGGGCCCTCGGTTGGCTTTTTAAGAAACAATTTGACGGTTGCAGTCAATAGTTGTAACTGGACTAGTGGAGGTTCCTCTGGGAAACTCTCCAAGAAGCCTTCAAGGAGCTCGTCAGCATTATCAATCCTTTCTGCATATTCACCGATTATCCAGATCATAGATGCCTGATACAACCAATAAATGCATGAGCATACCCCAACTTAGTTCTCATTTTGCTTTTTTAATAGGCCAATCAGACATAACAAATACCTTGGCCTCTGGCTCATCCAGTGTATCCAAACTCTCACAAAGGGTAGCAATGATGGACTCATAGCTGCAGAGAACACATGAATCTATTATCTATATGAATAAGGATGTTGAACAACAATGCTTGGAAGGCGCAGATTGATTATCTTACGTATTGGGGTATCTCCTGAAAATGTCCTTGATAACTATAATGGCCTCCTGAACAACGTAATTCACTTTGATTTTAATCAGCTCAAGAAGCACACTTATGCACCTCTCAGCAGCTCTTTCCAACTTGATGGCACAACGCCCAATTGCACGGACAGCCTTTCTAACAAAATCCACATCCACTTCTGTTGCATATTCCTTGAATTCCAAAAGTACCTGTTTATCAGTGAACATTTTTCAATAAGAAGGAACACTTATCAAGCATATAAGATCCACTTACATGATACAAAAGGTGAAAGAGAGGCCAGTAATTAAAAGACCCTAGTATGTGTGTGCCCACATGTGTGTTTGAACATCCGATGCTTACTGGCCCTTGAATATGTGGTGAAATGTTATCATTGTTAAACAGAATTTTTTAGCCCATTTCCGAACAACGTGTGCTTTTAGGGGAAGTGATCAAGTCACATATCAATTACCTTTCCCACAAGACTTCAAACTAGATACAGAATGGACTAAATACAATGATTTTTAAGCATACTGGCTGGTGTTCTACAACAAGCAACTTCACGATTCTCTAATATCATATCTACTGATTCGACATTTAGATTTGATGTATACTATACACAAGCACTTATATTCGGAGTATTTAGTTCAACCTGAAACTTTACACGTGGAAGTTTCAATGAGAGAGCACCAGCAGTGGATATTAGGAACTCAGTGATAAAAAATAATGCAGGTACAGAAAAGTAAACTGCTATCTAACTGGAAATCTGAATACAGTCTGTCAATAGGTAGCAGCCAATCCAAAGCAATCACTCTCACTGTTTTTTCAACTTCTACAGAATTTTCCAACAGGAGTACAAAGAAATGTCTCAAACTACTCCCTATCAGACTGATTACAGGCACATCCTAATGTCAAGAGGAACAATAGAGGATACATTCAGAACCGAAAAGAAGAAAAATGCAGGAACTGTCGCCTATCCACAAACAGAAAAAAAAACTGTCTTACGAAGTTGGCAACAGACCCATATGTAATGCCGCCAATTTAAAAATGGTGTCCCACTTAAGAGTGCCTAACTTATTCCTCATAAAACTAATTAAAGGCATCCCCAAACAGAATTGACCTAGCTATTTTAACTGAACTAAAATAGTGCCAAATGAAACTACCAGAAATCAAACAATTAGGGATGCAGAAATCAAACAATTAGGGATGCTATTTCCTAAAATAGGAAATCATGAAAAAAACTTAGAATACAGACTAGCTGGATTAATCCAAAGTTGGGAAACTGCTGATCAGTGCTCGGCAAGTTCTTCTGAAAATTTTGGGACCCATTGATAACTTTTGAAGTACGGAAATACGCATTAACTTTTGAAATGGTATTCCAGTTACGCCTGAAACTGACATTCAACCCAACCACGCATGTTTTTAAAGCCAATTTCTTCCTCCTAGCTCAGGTTTAAACTTGTTTGGATGATCCATCTTCAATCAATTCATATTTAATGCTCGTCATCCTTTAGTGTGTGTTATTGTTTTAACAACCTATTATAGCATCCAAAATATGGAAGCATCTTTACTTGGTCAATGTTCCTCTCTGATGCAAGCTTTATCATTATTTCCAGCTTCTCCATCTTCACGTAAATAGGGTCATTGTATTTGCAAAAGAAAACCTACAAATAGAGATTATTAGAATATAGCCAAAAAAACAAAGGGAGCTATTTAAAGACGAATTACAACAGTACAAAATAAATTTAGATACAAAATTACCTTAATTTCATGTGCAAGGATCGTGGATCTTTTTTGCACAATAAGGTTAATGTTCCTCAATGCAACATACTGTATTTCGGGCTCTGCAGAAAGCAATGTCACTAGAGGCGGTGCCATTTTCTTGCAGAGATTTCTGACCACATCAGTACTAGTGATGAGTTCCATTTGTAGAAGGATCATCTATAACACAGTCCATGTAGCAGACATGCAATTGCACATGAAGCAAACCCGTTAGAAAAGATAAAAAGGCAGATTAAATTTTTCAAAAAACGTTGTATGCCAACAAACTTATATGCAGATTATATGAGAACTATCAGAATTACATTGCATCTATTTAAAAACAAGCAAAGCAGAAAGTAGAAAGAAAAGGCGGAAAAACAAATAACCAGAAACAAAAGGAGACAATGTGAGCAGCTTTTTTAGTAGATTAGGGTAAAAAAATGTTTTTGCCAAAAACGAGAAGTTTACAAGGTATGCCTTTTAAAGTTGATAACTATGTAGCTATCCTTGTTGACTCTATAATTTTCCTTACCCCTGTGGACAAATAGGTCAATACCATAATTGCATATGATGCACTTGCCATGCTCCATATACAGCACTTTTTTATGCATGTTCCTTTGTAGCATTTAGCAGACCCCTCCATAGGCTTGGTAAAAACTTATTACTGTACTTCATTCCTGGCTTGTTGCTGACCAACAAGTAACTTGGGTAGGGCCATGGGCATAGTAACACCCCTTTCACATACTCCCCAAAAAAACACTGAAGAGAACCATGCATTAACATTCTATACACCACCTGCCTTTAGGATTCCTCTTAGAACGGATAACATCCTCAATCCATTTACATATTAAACCCGTTTTTTCCCTCATCATTTAGAAGCTCAGATCCTAACAGACCAACTTGTAAAGGCAACAACAGATTGAACCCTGTGTTGCTGTTACTTCCCCCAAATTGAAAATTATATAGTGAAGAATAAGTTTAACTTTTTGACTAATAATTAGATTGTCATCTCAGATTGTATTAAACTACCTTAACAGCAGAAAGCACAACCGCACAATTAGCATGCTGAAGACGCGGTGTAACCCGCTCCACAATGTTTTCAGCTTCACGGGCATCAGCTGTCTTGTACTTGGAAAGAGCGTCCAAAATGAATACCTGACCCCATCTGCAAAAAAGGATGGGTCAAAACTCAGTTCTAGTGTCAAATGGTTATAAATAAAAAATCAGATCAAATTACTGATCAATCTTAGCCTAGAGGAAATAAATAACGAGTTAGAACAAAATGACCCAAAAAGAACTGATTTTGGAATGAGCAGAGTGTAAATGCTGTACAACTACAGTATCTCATACTTCCTGGGGCCCTATTTCTCTTAAATTATGAAAAAGAAATTTTTTTATTTAACAACTCTCAGACAACACTTCAGTCAGCTTGCTCCACTGATGATAAGCGAACATCACGGAAAGTGTAAGATTCAACATTTTTCATCAAAAGTCAAACTAGAAGGCTACTCTCAAGTCTCTACTCGCTTCCCTCTCTAACCCTCCGATCATCAAACACACACACCCCATGAGGAAACAGTGCTGTTAACATTTTTATAGATAAAATATAACGTTATTTATTTATGATTAAAAAAAGAATTCCACATGACTTTTTTGCTGAGGCAGGGTAAAATCACATTCACCACTGAAATAAATCTTTGTAGCTCTTAAACAGGAAGATTATCTAACATCAGAAAAGAACAATGGACAGTAACTACAAAATTACCACACAAGCACCTATCACTCATTCAGTATTCCTTGTAAGGACATATATAAGAAGCATAAGTAAAATGACGTATGACAGTGGCATTATACAAAAGCAGAAAAGGGTGCTTATTCCTTTAAGAAAGAATGATGAATAAACTTCTATGAATAACTTAATAGCAGGGTCTAGACACCAATCCTGAAATAGAAAGGACATAACGAAAGGAAACAACAATTTCCCGGAGTCACTATCATGCAGAAGCAATGTGGAATGGAAATTTAAAAAGGCCAACTTATAATTGCCATAGAACCAACTTGCCATCTGGTGCAAGTTTGCTTGACAATAAAAACTAATGTATAGTAAAGTATAATAAAAAAAAATTCAGTTCATGCTTACTCAGTGCACTCATTAAGAGCAGTCAAGAGCTTTGAGAGCGTGTTACTTGTGACCTCAAAAATAGGACGGGTACTATTTTCTTGAATCTCAGCCAATGCTGCTACAGCATTTGCTACTACCATTGGATTGTTGTCAGAAATCAAATCCTTTAGGGTTTCAAGGAATCCCCTGTCTTCTACCAGCTCAGCATTTATGTCATAAAGTTTGGCAACACAAATGGCAGCTGTTTTTCGAACATATGGATCATCATCCTGTCAAGCATATGATAATAGGAAGAAAGTAAAAAGATGCTTTAGGCAGCTCACAGAATGCTCTTAAGGAAAAGCAGCAATGTGTAGAAAACAATACAATAGAAAATCAGAGCACAAAAACCTTCAGACATCTCTGAAGAGGATCACATAAATATTCTGTAATTTTGTCAACACGAATGCATCCCATAGTACGAACAGCTAACGCACGGATTAAGGGATTAGGATCTTGTGAATCCTGCAAAATGAATTGGAACCGTTTGACATTAGTAAAAATGCATTCTTTGTTACATCAATGTTTGCTACGAAAGTTACGAAATCTTTAAACCAGCAAAAAAAATGCTTATTTAGTTCTCTTGAGGGAACCAAAATTAAACTCAAGATCTAAGGAGTTCACGCTTTATGTCTATATTGGTTGACAGAAAAAATAACACTCAGAAGAATTTGATGCTTAGCAACAGTAAGTCAGAGCCCTCAGACGCACCTTCCTCTTCAATTGTGATGTCCTCTATACATAAAGTAGCCCTAACGTTATAACGAACACTGAATAATTCATTATCTCCCACTAACAATTGATTCCGACACCTGGAATAATACAGTATGCAAGTACGTAATTTATTGGGTCCAACATTATTCCCTTTTCATAATGTATATGTCAGTATTATCCTCATTAAGACTTCTCAACAACCATAATTCGTATTTTGTCTTTTGACTCCACTTTCACTCAAGGATCAATGACTCTGTTTCATTTATGCCTGCATACATCATAAAAAGATTTACGCAGTTTAGATATATATTTAATATGCATCTATGGTAAATCTAAAACAAAATCCTCTGCTTCTCTTTCAGGCCCCTTTCAGCATACAAGATCATAAAGTGGTACCGGTCATCAAGAATGCCAATTTGACCACTACATAGATCTACAACCTTTTTACAGATACAAGAAAAAGATAGAACATTCTAATATTTTGAGAACGATGTCAAGCCGTGATGGGCCATGATTGACCATTCTCAACATGCTGTAAACATATGAAATAAATTTGTCAATTAAGTGAAACAGTATGAAGAATAGAACAATATTTCTCCTAAAAATTGCAAAGATGGATTAGACATATATTTCCCAAAAAAGTTATCCACCATTTATACCACAACAACATTAAGAAACAGTAAAAGATCATGCTGAACGGCAAAAAAGAGTTAAAAGACCAAATTATTGACTTTCTATGGCACAACAAAAGGAGCTATATTTGGACTAACTTTGACAAATGTATTCACAGCAAGAATAGCTAGATCCGGTTGGCTTTTGGCATAATTGATAAGATACAAGTACACAAGCTTCTTTAATTCCAAGTTCTCAGTCTGCATGCAGTTTACAACATCTGTAAATAATGATGAGACATCCTTCCCAACAGTCATTGCAGCAATGACTTTCTTCACAGCATCCTTTCTCTTATCCTGCATGACAAAGTAGTACATTATTCTCAATTATGACAATATAATTAAATCAAAGCGGTCAAAATCTATGTACAAACACCCTCACGGATACTCAAGAGACTATCATACAGCACATAACACAAAAATAAAGCATATGCCCATCATAAAAATACCTTGCATGCCACGAGAAATCATCCAGATCAGATAGTATACTTTTCGAGATGGCACAGATGTAGTGGTCATTTATTGAAACAATTTTGTATTCTATGTTTGACCTGCAGTGTTTAGTAATCTAAAGTAAACTTAAAAAGCAGTGGAACCCAGCTAAATTTACGAAGCTTAATCATATGATAATGTTTGACTTAAAACTTACACTGTAAATGATTGTAAATACATAAATAAACAAAGCATGCTACTTAAACATAGTCAATACAAACCTGATGATGATATGTAGAAAAATACAAGACAACATAATTAATACATTAGAAGGTAGCTACAACGAAATTAACAAAATTTTATACATCTTTTAATGGAAGATAGACGCTTTCCACTAATTTGTCCCCATGCAAGTATCTGACAAAAATTACTCAATATCCGATTATACGTTAAGTGCAAGTAAACCGCGGCATATCAAGCAAAAAATGTATCTGAACAACTCTTCCAAAGTGAAGATGAATTGTCCACCCCGCTTAATTTTCAATTGAAAAGATAAAAAAGCCCATTAATGCAAGCAATAACATAACAATGGTACACCAAAAAAGACCATAGCATCAAATGTATGCGAAGAAATAACGCGGATCGAGATCCATAGACATACTATACTCAAAGTGGTGGTCTTAGATCCATCTCATGTACAAATCAAACATATCAAGCAAAAACTAAGCGGCTAAAAATCAGCCAAATCACGGCAAGAGCAGACAGATCTAATGAGATCATAGATCAAAACCCCCAGCATACTAAAACGAGATTTCCGATGAAAGAATCGAAGCGAAAAAAACGGAGGAATTGTGGAAGATGAAGACCTTGTACTGGGAATTGAGCTCCTCTTTGAGTTCAGGGATCTCGCCCTTCTTCGTGGTGGAGAAGTACTTGGAGTCGTGCCCGCTCATCTCTCCTCTCTTTCGTCTTCCCCGGCGGTCAAGCACGGACGAGAGGTCACCGGAAATGAGGTATTTGAACCGCGAAATTCAACGGAAGCGCCTCCGATCTCCACGAATGCGATTTGGGGAACCTCTCTTTTTCTATTTTCCTGTCCGGGTGGGAAGCAACGGACATGGACTCAAACAAGGATGTCCGCTCTCGCGTCCGAAGCTCGGGTTTTATCCTCGTCCGCCAGGAATAACGTGGACGGCCCCGGACATGGAACAAAAAAGTGTGCCCGAATAAGGAGAAGCGACGTGTTCTAAAAAAACGTGTTCAGAACATGTACGAAGTGTATGATCATAGATCCTGTGGGCCCTACAGGATAGGGTTCCCACCCTTGCACACGTTTTGAGCACGTCAGTCTTTGCACAAATTGTGTAACATTGTTGGGGTTGTCGAATGTTGGGTTATTAAGCAATTAACTATGCACATTTCTGGGAGCAAATTTTTCTTCATTTGCTTTTTTTTTCGAATAAACTTTATAAATCAAACTTTTCTTCATTTATTTTTTTTCTGAACCTTACTTCATAAAGTTCTAAACAATAATCCACAATTTCCGTTTATTTTGATTTTCTAATGAGGACACATATTTTTGGATGGAGGGAGTATTAAAAATGATGTACGGCATGGTCTACTTCCGAACCTAAATATTGGTATGTACTACTGACGAACTTTGTTCAAGAGAGAATTTTCGACTAGATTATCACTGTATTGCACAAATTGCAGATATTTTTCACAAAGCACGTAGACTTGTTGGTATGTAATTTGGGCTCGTTAAGTGGTCTTGGGCCTTTCTCACCCCAAAATTTAGTTTGAAGAGTGAGGTTTTCTCTTATGACAACCCGCCCCTCTCACAACCAATGTGGGATAAACCCCATTAGATCGAAGGAAAACAAAACAGTGTTTGCATACTGACTGTTCAAAATAAGGGAGAAAGCAAATCGTGGAAAGGTCCCTGGACTTCCTTTGTACCTGTAATAGTTCTACAATCTTGGACTAATAGTACTGGCATTCAAGCATTTCAACCAAATTATCCATTTCGGGTCAGCTATTTGCACGATTTCTCAATGATATTGCGACTTTTGAGTTCCCGTAGCTATTTGGCTCATGGCTCTTGGCTCTTGGCTCTTTACGCTTTTAGGTCTCCAATACATTTCATCATTGGGTAATCAAATCCAGCCGATTCTTTGTCATGCTTTATTGATTGGACATTCAAATTGAATGCGTCACCAACCCAATCAGACATAACAAGAGATTTGATTAGGCTGCCAATTAATTTAAATCAAGCGAGAGCATAAGCAAGAGGATTTGCTGGCTTGCTTAACGGAAATTATCAGTGAGCAATGAATCCCCCATTACACTTTTCAAATCCTTCAAACGACTCAAAAATAGCTTCCGATATGGACGTTAAATTCTTGTTCCAGTCTCAAACCAACTGATTGTCTGATACTCAGAGTCCAAGCAAAAGAATCCATTTTCATAGGGAGAAAAAAGAATCCAGCTTCTCTCTTGATAAGTTGCTACAAGCATAACTTTTAAGGGAAAACATTTAAATAAATGTATATTCCCAAAAGCCGGACGATGTCCCTTCATCAATAACAATGTACTCTCGCCCCATGTAAATTTAATCAGCTATATATACGAGAGACATTCAAGAACCTAGCCCCAACAACAGAGGAAAGTACCAAAATGGCATCTGCTAAAGTACATAGGAACGTTATGATCTTCCATTTGGCCTATCTGTTCATCTTCCTTTTCATCATTTCCATAGCTGATGGAAGCAGATTGTTTGGCGGTACACAAACTATGTTCTAGTAACATTAGTTCAGATTTCTATACACATTGTTCTTACTTTAGCATTTACTTCAAGCCTAACCAAATGAATATGAATCTGTTTCTGCAGTTGAATTTGGAAAGAAGCACACACCACAGTGTGAGTCAGTCTTTGGGGTGCGGTCAGGTGATACTTGCTTCAGCGTGACCCAGCTGTTCAACATGACCAACGAATTCTTCAATGCACTCAATCCAAACCTGGAATGTGACAAGCTCTTCGTGGGCCAGTGGCTATGTGTTGCTGGAAGAGCCTGAAGTTGGTTATTCATATAATCTATTTTGAGTAATCAAAAGCTGCGCAAAAATAAAGAGAGATTTAGTAATAGATCTCTCTTATGTCTGACACGCTACAGCACCTTATTTGATGGCTTTTATTTAACTTTTAGTAATATAATATATGTTATCTGATCTTCTTTATGAGCACCAAAAGTTAACAAAGAAGTTGGCCAGTACATTAAATTGAAGGTACTAGATTCGTTTTTTATTTTTTTGTTAGGAGGCAGTAAGTTCCATTATCTAAAACAATTTTTAACCACGTAATTAGGACTTCACTTTCCGTGTGAAAAAGATTCATAACTCATCTATTAGAATAACAAATACATACGTCCCGCAACAAATACAGTTCTCAGCCAGTTTATTCTGCTTTTCGCGAAGATTCTTCATTCACTCACCTATTGTGAAGTTGAGCCCATTGTTTAGTTGCATTTCCTATATCAGTTTCAAATCCCTGGCGACATAGGTGCACACATAAGTCAAAGACGGCTAGGGCATCCCTGTCATTCCCTAAACTCCTCCATTAGTCCCTGCTGATGGGAATCCGAATGTTAGTGCAGACTACAAGCAGAAACCGTGTGGCCATAAGCTTTATAACATACCTGTGAAATGAATGGTTCAGCATCCGTACACCTGATTAAGTGTACAGAATTCCGTAAAAGGGTTATGGTTTGATCACCCAGAGACACATCCCCAATATCATCAAGTACACGGACCTGGGTATAAGGATCTTTTGGAGGAAGTTTATCCTAGTGACAACATAATAGAAATAGAAGAAAAGGTTCAATTATGCAAGAATAGTTTTCAGCTAAACTACTCAACAAAATAAATGAAAAAAAAAATTGAAAGCACATAATATTGCATACATGAGGAGACTTACAAAGACATGTCCACATGCATGATAGATGGGTGATGCACAAAGAATGCCTACACATGAACAATTTCAACAATATGCACCTATGAAATTTAAAAAACTACGAACTTGTTATTTAAACGACCGCTTTAGACTCCATAGTAAAAATTTCAACTAATTGCTTATGATGGGCTCCAAATCCTGCCTCCCACTGCTCGCACAGTTTAATGTGAAACAGAAATGGCAAACCACACAAATCTACAATTTTCCTATTAACTTCGGAAAGATGTGCTGATGGCAGTAACTTATGTAAGAGGCAATTTGTTCTGTGCCTGTTGTGAATGTGACAGCATGTGTGTCACTCTCTTCACTCAATGTGAATGTGTGTGTGTGCATGGACTTTAGGAAAGAGAGGTACCACGGTCAAATCAATATCCATTTCTGACATGTAAGCCTCAAGAGCTGAAGAATGACTGCTGAAATATTCTTCTTCCGAGGGATTTAGCTTTTCAGGAATTCCTTCAGGAAGGACAGGACCAATATTCCACCTAAAGCTGCGAATAATTTCAGCACGATTGTACCTGCAAAACCATATATTTGCCAAAAGGAAGAAGAAAGAAACAAAATTATGTGGAGCAGCAGAAGTTGAGTTAGATCCACTCATGAAACATATAATTATGATGATTTCCATTAACAACACATCAAGCAAAGCAAAATGCTGCATGGATCTGCTTACACGTAAGCCATCAGGCAGCGCTTATTGCGAATCAAGGACAGATGGTGGACAACAGCACCGAAATGGTCTGCATTTTGAGCTGTTTGTATGTCAAGACCTTCGTCCTGAATTTTCCTGTTGAGATGAGAGATGACAAAAAATAGAGTATAGTCAATAGAAAACAAATGTTGTACCTTCATAAGTTATTTGGAAATCACCAACAAAGTCTTAAAATATAGTCTCTTCCCAACAGCACTCAAATAGTAATTTCTAGAATTTATGAGCAAAAATTTCATAGATGCAAAATTGGTGAAAAACACTAGATCTTATCTATCGTTTTTGAAAAAAACAAGTGGACAAACATGCAAAGCTTCTATAGTGGGCAATGGGAACTGATATATGAGCAAAAAGTTAAATAATTTTTTCTGTTACATGTTCCTGAAACAGATGACACAACAAAATGAGCATGATGAAGCATGTTCTTGTAATCTTGTTATATCAGCTCTCTCTAATTTCACATGATATGCTTAATCTATCAGTAGACAGACACAGAACATGATATTTGAGTTTACGCTCCCTTGGCATGGCACACAACTTGAATTGATTAAATACAGTTCCAAGCTAATCACTCTTCCTCTCCAGCAAAATTTGTGCAGATGTCATTTTCAGGTCAAAACAGGGACCCATGATAGGGTCTCCCAAGAGAGGGAAAGAGGACCCTTGGAATGGAAGGCCATGAAATTCGCCTAGTTAGAAATGTGAATCCCAAAGATTTAAGCCCTTTTCCTAATAAGAACTTTGCATTCCGATGCTTAATTTAAGTCTGCTGAAAATAAAAACATTAGTAGAGATCTCCAAGAGTTACCTCATTAAAGACTGAAGCTGAAGATGGTGCTCATTGCATTCTTTGATTACTTGATCAAAGGTATCAGTCTGCATAAGGTCCACAATGGCATAATTATCAATGACACACCCAGGATTAAAATGTGATTATCTCAGCAAGGGAGTTATCTTAATGTATAGAGAGGAAAAGAAACACTCAATCAGTCATTATCCTCGCTGTTTGCCTTTCTTAATGGCCCGATGTAAAGATTACATGTCATTTGAGAATAAAAATAAATTTAAATAACTCTCCACCTGTTATCATTTGTTTTTATAAACCACACACTGTTAACTACAGCAATTGCCTCCGAGTTCCTGAATGTGCATGCCAAGTCACACTCTGACAATCTTCACGATCCCACTTTAAATATATCTAATATATCTAACAAGAATTATACATTATGAAAATGCATATATAGCACATATATCGCCTAAGAAATATGACAGATTTTCCCAATGAGGGTCTGGTTACTGCCCATCCAGTAGTGATATATCAAATAGACAAACACAATCAGACTATAATTTCATAACCAACATCCACTGGTTTAATGAATGCTACGCAACATGAGTATCATCTGTATATAGAAAGATACTACTTCAGTAACAACTGTACATTATAAGCATTAAGGTGGCCGGTCTCAGTGATAGCTAGTTCTCCCAGAAGTTGAGCTGCTTTCTTCCCGTACATAATATCTCAACTGCATTTTAGAGCAGAAGAGCAATTAGCAAATTCAAACCACAAACTCACATATGCCCACATAGTACTATAAGTATACAAACAAAAGGCAAGGTACAATGGTAGACTGGTTGCAACTAAAATACTGGGAGAAGGCAAAATCACTTGAATGATGTGACAGTCACAAGAAGATAATGGACTATAAGCTTCTAAAGCCGGTATTTAAATCTTAAACAATTTTTCCCATTATCCGAAAAAGATGGGTAAAGTGTAAAGAATTGATTTTTTTTAACCCCACTGAATCCACAAGTAGCAAAAGTCCTATGTGACTGAGAAATAAGCTTAACTGTACTTATTATTTTCAGATGGAGAAAAAATGGAACTGAACCTATTTTTTCGGCAGGAGGCAGTATACACTTCATAATGTATTTAATTTTTCATTGTGACAACAGTTATACCCAGTGTAATATGCATCCGATTTTGATTTGTTCTCTCTTAAATCAGCAACATACAATGGCCTCAACCAATCCCCCCTCCCCCCAATTGTGAATCTCTTGTCTGATCCCATAAAGATACAATTTTTATAGCAATATATGCAAAAAAGTCGATAACAACACAACACTAATAGCTTTTCGTACAATAAGAAACAGCTCAATGCAACATCCGCTCCTACCTCTGCAATTTATGATGGGCAAGATTGCCGGAGAGAAAACAAATCACAAATTCCATTTTAGGCTAGGAAATTGGACAGTAAAACAAAGAAGACGAAATTTTGATAACTGTGAGAATACCCTGCTGAGCCTTCTTAGAAGTCCAAGGTGGACGGTGACTCGCCGGCGCCGCGGCACCCTGAGGAAGATGAAGTAGTGCACGGGGACGGAAGCGGAAGATGGAGGGGGCGCGAGGCTACGGTTCTGGGAGATCCGACTCCCGGCAGTGGGGAAGAGAGGGGGGCGGCTGGCTGAAGAAGCAGTGAAATGCGGCGATAGAAAAGGGCGGGAAAGATTAAATTTCATTACCAAAAGTCTCGTGACAGCTTTGACACGGGCCCACATTTGTTGGCGTTACCCATCTAATGGCAGTCAGATCATGTGGCGTCTGCTTCTGTACGACTTTCTTTTGCACGACTTTCTGGCTAGCAGAGGACCAAATTCTTCAGAAAAACCCTCGCGCCGGCCACCGGCCTTCAAGCTTTCTCCATCTTCGTCGTCGTCGTCGCTGCGGCTTCTGGAGGAACGATGGAGGGTACGTTGACCGAGCGGAAGCCGAAGCACAAGGGAAAACACGACAAGCCCAAGTCGTGGGATGATCCCAGCATTGATCACTGGAAGATGCTTCCGTTTGATCCGAACGATAACCCCGGAGGCTTGCTCGAAGTTAGTTCGTTCTCTACACTCTTTCCTCTGTACAGAGGTGCTTGCCTACTCGTGTTTTTTTAATCTTTTTTGGGGTTCAAATCCATTGTTTTCAGCTGTTATCTTTTGATGCTTTATTCAAAGTCTTTTTCTAGGATATGGTAATTGATTTGTGTATATTGGCTATGTTTACTTGTCATCTAGAGAAATATTTGCAAGAGGTTGGGCCTTCGGTGAAGAGTGCTTTGAAAGAAGTTGGTATAAATTTCGTGCTGGATTTGGTAAGATTTGCGACCCTTTCGTGAAAGCTCTTAACTTTCTGGGAAAATTGCGAGTAGAATTGATTAAAAATTAGCTGAATTGTCACTATAAGCTGTGTATGCAAAATTGACCTGTTTCTTTTCTTGTATAGCGTGAGGGATCCATGACTGTCAACAACTCACAAAACAATGGATCCATATATTTTACTCAAAGCTAGGGATCTCATAAAGCTTTTATCTAGAAGCGTTCCTGCTCCTCAGGCACTTTTCTAATATCTCAAGCATTGCCACATTCATCATGTGCTTGTGTCACTACGTTTGGAGAATGTATATTGAAGCACATTTCAGAGCAGTGGTTGGAAACGCATGAGGCAAGGCTGCCCCCTCTTCCACTGCTCTAAAACTAATGACTATAATAAAACGGAAAAGCAATAAAAAGAAGCGGTTCATAAGCCTCAGTTTTACAATTTGCTTAGTAAATGAAAAAAGTTACAGAAGTATCGTTTTTCTTTTTCCGTTTGAGGAAATAGAAGTCTTTTTTCTATAAGAGAATGTTTCCACAAGAGTTTGATCCTCATTGCCTTAAGGCACGCTTCAGGCTTTTACAGCAGTTTTTGGAATGCTTGCTATACCAGTGTCGATGTCACGTTTGTCTTTTCAAACTTATTCTTGGAGTCCTAGGAAGAGGAAGTTTTAGCGTGATAATTTAATTGTATAGCTCACAGTTGGTAGATATTCAAAACGAGTAGCTTTTCAACACCTAATACTAATAACCACGACCAGTCAACATACCAGCCACATACATCAGGATTATCTTACCTGAATTGCGGCAATCTCTCTTCACTTTGTGGTTCATAGTCCCATTTTGGTCTTCAAAGATCTCTCTACATATTTCACCTAATATCTACAATCTTTGTTCTAGTTCATTTTTAAGTCATTCATAAAATTCTATGGCTGATGGCTCAACAAGTAGCTTCTTTATCTTGAAGTATGGACCAGGGGATTAAATCAATCAATGAGGAAATATTGAACATTGTAAATAATAAATAATGAGATGCAGTGACTTAATGTTAATGTAAAAGCAAGTTATTACATTGTTCATTGTGCTATCATTTGCATCCTTGAGTATTGAGAAAATATTGCATTGACATCTTGGTATTAATGGAAATGGAGTTTTATACATCTAATATTTTGCATGCTTGCACTGTTTTAGGCAATTAAGATATTACAAGACGAAATGTTTTGTGACATCATAAAGATTGGTAAACTTACTCGCAACAAGGTAAGACGATGTTCTGTAATTTTGTGTCATATTTTACCAACTGCATAGTTTACATCACTAGCCTGTTCTCTTTGCATAAGCTGTTTTTATCTTGTGTGAACAATCGTGTAAGAATCTTCGTATTTTGTACATCTTGCAGTAGTTGATTGCTTGTTATGTTGTCGTTTTTATTACTTTTAGCAAGTGACAATCACATAGTTCAAAAGTAATATATTCACTTTTATCTATCTGATTTAAGGTTCAAGTAAGTATGAATCCTAAGTGTGCACTGTTATAAATATGCATCAAATATATGTGCAGATGGTTAACTTGTCATATAATTGCTATGAATATGAATATTGCCCATGATTGAAGGTGATAGCAGAATAATATCCATGACAAGCCAGTTAACTGGGATGTGGTGATGAAGATATAGCCAATTATGATGTCTATTCAGTAAATTAAATAATTATTGGGCAACGGATTGTTTGAACTCTTATTTAGCATTTTACATAGTCATTGTCATATTTTACAGGATTGATTTAAAAAACGCAGACAGCATCTTATTGGTCCCAATTCATCAACTCTTAAGGTATGAGCAGCAAGATGAAGCAATGCATCTAAATATGTCTTTCAATGCATATGACTGCATATTTTGAGCACTGTAGATGTATATCAGCTTAATGTGAAATTTTCTTCCTTCGTGTAGGCTATTGAGATCCTCACTGGTTGCTATGTGTTAGTTCAGGTTTGTCATCTTGGCCTTTTATCTCTTTGGTAATTCATCAATGTTTTCTTCAAAGCTTTGAGTTGATTACATTAAAAAAGAGAGAACAAAAGAGTGAACAGTGTTATATACAAGAGTATTGACGTAATGAGGTGGAGAGTCAGAGTGGCAAGCTCTAGGAATTCTGTCAGAAGGCCACACAGTAGAGTAGGATGCACAGAAAAAAGATTACTAGTGACTCTCAAATTTCACCTAGTTGTCCTTGCCATGATACCATTCCCACTTTACATAAGGTCGACAGTATTCTCAAGTTAGAGCACCTTAAATGATGTTTTGAGAAGCCTGACCATGTAACTACCAAGAAACCGAGAAGCAAGATGGCTTTTTGTACCAAGTTTTCTTAGCATGTGAAGTAGGACCAGAAACAATGCAAGCCCTCTTGATAAAAAAAAAAGTAAATGCTAAAAGCTTCTTTGAATAATCTTAAATAGTGAAATTCCTTGAGTGATTGTGATGAGCTTCACGTGTCGAAAAGCACAGAGTCTTGGATGATTCCTAGTGAACCCTTTTTTTGTCTCAGCTGCCTTGTGATGAGGAAAAAAAGAGCCATTACATATTACTTTTTTTTAACCATCACAAGGCCCATAAAATGTCTAATAGAAGTAAATGTAAGTTAGTTGTTGTGCAACTGAAGAATCATAGCCCAAGTTTCTCATCAATCTCCATTACAAATGGGCAGGGCAACACTGTTGCTGTTATGGGTTCTCATCACGGTCTTAAACAGGTGAGGAAGATTGTAGAAGATTGCATAACGAATGTGCAGCATCCTGTTTTCCATATTAAGGTATGTATAATATCAAATTGTCTCCCAGATAAGATTGCTTATGTCCCAGAAGTTTTATTTATGAATCTTATTATGTTATGAAATTTGGGCTGTGCATGCCATACTTCTTTTTGTTTCATTTCTAGACTCTTCTGATGAAACGGGAACTTGCAAAAAATCCTGCACTCTCTACTGAAAGCTGGGATAGATTTCTTCCTAAGTTTAAGAAGTATAAATCATTTGAGACTCTTATTTTGAATTTGTCAATTGTACAAGTCGATTACTTGCTTATATGCTTTGTGACATGGTTTCATTTACCTACTCTCGGCCTTGGAGGTCATGAAGGTTGTTTATCATGTTGGTATGTGTTATGTTCCGCATATTAGAGTAATTGGCCAGCCGGCCCAGCTTAAGGGATTAGCCCAGCCGGCTCAGCTTAGGGGAGTAGCCCATCTCATTTTATTATCTGTAATAAGGCCACAGGCCCAATTAAAGGGAATAGCCCAGTGACTAGATGTAGCCCATCGTGGGAACTATATATTGAGCTCATGCTCACCTAATTGAATTATGAAGAGTTTACCCTAATTCTACTTCTCCTGTCTCTTCCCCTCTCGTCCCTCTCAGCCTGAGCCGCTGGCCCAGCTGAGATAACCCCCCCTCCTTCCCTTGATCTTCTTTGTCCCTCCTCTCTCTTTTCCCTTTCTTCTTCTTCTCTGACTCCATCTCCCCTCTTTTCCCTTATCTCAATCTCCAATTACCTCAACCCTTATTGTCTCAGATTGCTGAGACATAACATTGGTATCAGAGCACCGATCCTTGGAAGCACGAGACCTTTTGGGCGATGGCCAGAAGCAACCAGCGCGCAGACATTGAGCATCAGCCAACGGCTGACGCAACGGGGCTAGGAGACTCCCCCAATGAGGGTGCCGCCCTCTTCTCCCCAGCAAGATGATGTTCGTGAGATGATGGCGCGCCAAGACCAAATCTTTCAAATCCTTCTCCAGAACCAGCAACAATGCCAGAAGGAGATGGCATAATTCCGAGAGGCCTAGCAACAACAACAAAGGGACATGGCGCACTTCCGAGACTCCCTTGATCACATGTCCTTGTCGTCGACAGCGGCCCAACCCCCAGGTCGATCTAACAGAGGGGTGTTGCTGCCTCCTATGAGCGGACGTTTTGCTCACTGTCCTCCCATTACAGCTCGACGCATGGACCAGAACACCACCACAGCCGGGTCCCAACCTTTGGGCGCCGAGACATTTGGCCAACTGGGTGTTCGACAGAATGCCTCATCGACCCCCTTTGTTCAGCCACATGCAGACCAGGGTCTAGGAGATGAGGACTGCGAGTTCGACTGGCCACATACCCAGGCTGAGGCCAGTTGGAGCAACCACGGGCAATCGCGCGAGGAGCGCCAGGCTCCCATGCCAGCAGCAGAGACGAGACTAGCGCGACTTCAGTTTCCCAAGTACTCTGGGGATGACAATCCGGTGAACTGGGTTTACTAGGCTGAGAAGTTCTTCCGTTACTAGGACATACGATCCGACGAGGACAAATTAACGGTAACTTCTTTCCATCTCATTGGTGATGCTTTGGTTTGGTATCAATACTTTGAGGCAGAACAACCAGAGCATTCATGGCAACACTTCACTCGGGAACTGTGTTCAATTTGGGCCTACGGAGTATGCCGACTTCAATGAACTCCTCAGCTCCTTGCGCCACGGTGCGTGCTTACTAGATGGAATTCATGCGAATAGCCAACCGTATTCCGTCTTGGACTCAGGAGGCCCTGGTGGGTAAGTTCATGCATGGCTTGAAGCTTGAAATTTCTGATGCTATTCGCCATTACCCGCGCACAACTCTGGCTGAAGTGATTAAACATGCACGAATTGCGGATGAACGCCTCAACCGACAATGGAGATCTTGGAGGCCCCCTCTGCGGGCACCTATGCCGTCCGCCACCCAGGTAACAACATGCATCCTGCGGATGTTCACAAAACAGCTTTTCGTACTCATGACGGCCATTTCGAATTTTTGGTCATGCCCTTCGGTCTCACTGATGCCCCGACCACCTTTCAAGAACTTATGAATGATATCTTTCGGGACTTCTTGCGCCGCTTTGTCTTAGTTTTCTTCGACGATATACTCGTCTATAGTTCTTCCTTGGAGCGCCATCTCGAGCACCTTCGGGTTGTATTTGAGGTACTTCGAGCTCACTCTTTATTTATTAAACGTTCCAAATGCTCCTTTGGGTGTCCTCGGGTTGATTATCTCGGTTATGTGATCTCTAATGGCCACGTCTCTATCGACCCCTCCAAAGTGGCGGCTATGGTTTGATTGGCCCGTCCCGACTTCTCTGAAAAGTCTTAGGGGATTTCTGGGATTAACCGGTTATTATCGCCTGTTCGTCGCCAAATATGAGTCACTTGCTGCTCCTTTGACGGGTTTACTCAAGCAGGGGGATTTTGTCTTGTCACCTGACGCTCAGCAAGCCTTTGACACCTTGAAATCAGCTGTGTACGGCTCCAGTTTTGGCACTTCCGGATTTCTCCATGCCCTTAGTGGTTGAGACCGATGCATTTGGCAATGGCCTCGGCGTTGTCCTCTTACAAGATGGCCACCCAATTGCCTTTTGGAGCAAGGCTTTGGCTGGCCGCTCCCTGTCCCTTTCGGCTTATGAAAAGGAAATGTTGGCTATTGTTCATACGGTGACCAAGTGGAGGCCGTACTTGTTGGGGCGCCATTTTATCATTCGGACTGATCACCAACCACTTAAATATTTCCGAGACCAACGTGTTGCTACTCCTTCCCAGCAGCGTTGGGTGAATAAATTGCTTAGCTATGATTATGAACTGGTCTATAAGCATGGGTCTGAGAATATTGTTGCGGAGCCTTGTCCCGTCAGTTTGACGATGCTGCTCACTTGGGTATGTTTGCCCCGGTGTTCCCTTTCTTGGCCGATTTGCAACATGCCTACCAGCAAGATCCAACGACTGTTACTTTGTTGGCTAAGCTCAAAGCTCAAACTTTAGATGATCCTTCTTATGTTTTGCGGAATGACTTCATTTATTGGAAGGATCGTTTGTGGGTCCCTAACTATGAGCCTATTCGTCATATTATTTTGACTCATTTTCATTCTACCCTGACAGCAAGTCATGAAGGCTCCTTTCAGACCTACAAACGTGTTTCTCAGTGTTGTTTATGGCGCGGAATAAAGCGATCAGTTCAGCAATTTGTGGCTGCATGTGACGTGTGCCAGCGTGCCAAGGCCTCTACTGTTACTCCTTCGGGTCTCTTGTAGCCATTACCTATTCCGGATCACATTTGGGAGGATGTCTCTATGGATTTCATCAAAGCTCTTCCGGTGGTGCAAGGGAAATCTGTGGTGATGGTCGTGGTCGGCCGGCTTTCTAAGTACGCTCATTTTTCCGCCTTGGGCCACCCCTATACGGCCAAGACAGTTGCTGAACTTTGTGTCCGAGATGTGGCTAAACTGCATGGGATGCCTCGTACTATTGTGTCGGACCGGGACCGGGTGTTTATTTCGCAATTTTGGCAGGAATTTTTCACCCTTCAAGGATCTCGGCTTCTTATGAGTTCGGCCTATCACCCGCAAACGGATGGCCAAACGGAGGTTGTTAACCGCTGTCTAGAGCAATATCTCCGTTGTTTTACGGGTGAGAATCCTCGTCGCTGGCTTCAGTTCCTTCCATGGGCGGAATGGTCCTACAATACCGCCTATCATACTTCTACCGGGTTCTCTCCTTTTCAAGTTGTTTATGGCTGACCTTCCCCCACATTACTTCATTATATGCCTCATAGAGCTTCCGTCAGTGAGGTTGATTATCTATTGCAGACCCGTGATGATGTTTTGCGGCAACTGAAGCAGAATTTATCTTCAGCTCAAAACCGGATGAAGCAGATTTTTGACAACCACCATAGTGATCGCGCGTTTCAAGTTGGTGATTGGATCTACGTCAGTTTTCTTCCCACGCGCCAATCATCTTTATATCAACCTGCCAGCGTTAAGTTAGCCCATCGGTTTCATGGTTCGTATCAGATTACTGAGCGCATTGGTCAGGTTGCCTACCGCCTACTCTTACCGACTGATTCGCCAGTTCACCCCGTCTTTTATGTCTCGTGGCTCCGGCGTGTTGTTGGCAATCGAGCTCTTTTGGTTCCTACTCCACCTCCTACGCCCATTTCTCCAGACTTGACGTTGGTTCCCGCTTCCAATGTGGATTCTCGTAGAGTTCGTCGCTCTGGGCGCATTATCACATAAGTTCTTATTGCGTGGCAGGGCCAGCCTTTGGAGGAGGCCTCGTGGCTTCCTGAGGATGAGTTTCTGGCCCAGTATCCCCGTTGGACGCCTTGAGGTCAAGGCTAGCAGCGGAGCGTGGTGGAGTGTTATGTTCCGCATATTAGAGTAATTGGCCAGCCGGCCCAGCTTAAGGGAGTAGCCCAGCCGGCTCAGCTTAGGGGAGTAGCCCATCTTATTTTATTATCTATAATAAGGCCACAGGCCCAATTAAAGGGAATAGCCCAGTGACTAGATGTAGCCCATCGTGGGAACTATATATTGAGCTCATGCTCTCCTAATTGAATTATGAAGAGTTTACCCTAATTCTACTTCTCCTGTCTCTTCCACTCTCGTCCCTCTCAGCCTGAGCCGCCGGCCCAGCTGAGAGACCCCCCCTCCTTCCCTCAATCTTCTTTGTCCCTCCTCTCTCTTTTCCCTTTCTTCTTCTTCTCCGACTCCATCTCCCCTCTTTTCCCTTAATCTCCAATTACCTCAACCCTTATTGTATCAGATTGGTGGGACATAACAGTATGTAAGTATGAGAATAAGTAGAAATGAAATAATGAACTTTAAGACTATATCATATTAACCACATGGTTAGTGCTGTGGTTCTTACTCATATGGCAGTGGTACATTTTGACTCTGTTTTCAGCCTAATTAATCTATACTTGTCTCTGATTATTTTTTCTCTTAATTGTCTTTGGTTTTAATTAATGGCCTGATATGAATAATTGATCTGAGTCTTCCATTTTCACTGGTTGAAGGAAGTGACTAACTGGTTTCGACCAGTGAAGTATGGACATTGAGTAGACCTTGATGGGTCTGATGGTCGTTCACATTTTGGGTTGTGCACTTGAACGCATGAGAGAAGTGTTGTGTCCCGGCACATGACACGAACAGGGCCAGGTATCATGGCCGGAAAAGGGGAAGAAGACGAGAGAAAAGTAAAGAAAAATAGACTGATTCTTATTGTATAAACCCTAAAGGAGGAGGAAGACCTCCTTTTAAAGGAAAAGGGATGGGCTGGCTAGATGGGCCCTAATTACCCACTAACTACGCTATTACAGCCTCTTACATATTTAGATACCCAAACGGGCCTGATTACAAAATATATGACTTTTATTTAAAAAGGAAAGCAATCTAATCCTAATAGATATCCGTGCGTGTGACGTGTGCGTGCTGACGTCTTGGGCCTGACGTTCACAACAATCCACCACGCTAACGCGTCCCAAAAACTCATCCCGCCGCATTTTCCGCGAAGTCGTCATAGTCATATTCGGATGTCCCCACAGCAACAGGGCAGTAGGAACCCAAACCAAAGAAGTCATCGCGCCACAACAAATACTCTGGATCAAAATTGCGTTGAAATGGTCGTCCTCTGGTTGTCTTCGCAGCAAAATTTTAAATAGACCATAAACATCTGCAACACCTGTTTCATCAACACCAGTGACATCCATGTGGTATGGTGTAGCATCAAGAGGAACGGAAACTGTGCACAACTCCCCTGCCAGAGGCTTCCACCTGTTTGATTTAATATGTCCAGGACAATCATGCATAAGGACATCCTCATCAAAAAGTGCAAGAATTGCACACCCACGAACAGAATGAACATCTTCTTCTGAATTCAATGGCTCCAAAACAAAACAAATGAATTGTAAAAACAGCCACATATGAGCGCAGCAAACCTCCATCAGGGACCCCAAAAGCACCATGTCTGCAGCAGAGTAAGGAACTTACTCAAATATACGAGCTTGCTCCTTAAATTGTTTCATAACACGACCACGATCTATCAAAAACTCTTGCAACTTTGCATTTTCCGCTGTTTCTTCTTGCCGTTTCTTTGATTCTTCAATCGCCATGGCCATCATGCTTTCTTGTTCCGAAGGAGCCGTATTAGCCAATTCCTCATTTTGATGCTTCTCCTGCTTAGCCATAGCTTTTTCCGATTCTGCTGCAGCTAATCGAGCTTCAAGCTTCTGTCGAATCTCATGAATCACTGATAGAGATTGATCCCGCTGATCAGACAAGTTAAGCAACCGAGATTGTAGCTCTCGCGCCTCAGTTGCTAAGATGGACGTCTCTCCACAGACTTCTCTGGCGCGTATGTCATGTGCTGCTTTAGCAGGCTGTAGCATTTTCTTGAGCGCCGTAGTGAGTACGGCAGCATTTTCTTTGAAGCTCCACCTTTGGGTACTGTTGTGCTCCATAAGCTTCAGCAGAGATGTCAATAGGTACTTGTGAAGATGAAGTTATGTCCGGTACTGCAAGCACTCCATCAGTCAGACCAATAACAATACCAATACAAGACAAATAGGCACGAGTGTATTTCTCCGAATCAGCTCCCTTATGGACCTCCTTTTCTCCCAGCAGGGAACAAGAAACAATAGTCATGTTGGTACTTTTTGTATCTCCGCAAATTGTTTTCTGAAAAACGACATCACCAACAGCAATTGAATATTCTGGAGGCCCAACCAATTCATAGGCACTCTGAATCTCTTCCTCATAATGATTTTTGGAATCCATGGCTTCTATCCATTTAACTCGCACAGTTTGTTCCTTTGCATCAGCACTTTTCACAAACCCCACACGTTGGAACATTAACTCAATTGTATTATCAGATGTTCCTCTCAGACTACATATATCGTATCACAAATAGAATTCTGCACATGTAGCATTGCAGTCCAGCCCTGAGAAAAGGTAGTTTCTGACAGTTTATATTCAACAAGCACCTGATCATGCTGATAACCATTAGCAGGGAAAAAACACCAATCACCAGGCTGCCAATTAAAATATGACAACAAAGTCAAATTTATTGGATTCTGTAAAGTAGGAGTAGACAATTTGTCGGTGTGACCACCAAGTAGAGAAGTAATCCAATTGACGTCGAGAGATCCCACTTCTACATGACCAACAACTCCTTCACGAATTGCCAAATCACGAGCTGCAGCTTTCTTCACACATGGTTCAGGTGCAGCAGTTAAGCGAAGTAAAAACTCACACAGGCTTTCAGAAGTGGCAAGAGTTTGGCGGTTTTCCAAAAAAAAAGCTGAGTTACCAACAGAAATAGAGAACTCACCAACATTGACAATAACATGAAGTCCCTGCAACTGCATCTCAATATTTCCCAGCATTGCCAAAATAGCGCTTATGTCAAGTCCCCCAGCATTAATAAAAAACTTGAAGCCATTGCAACTAAAAGGAAGATGACTGGCGGTTATCATAATCAACCCCTCAACTGGACAAAAACAAACCTCATCTTCTGCAATTGTGCTGTTGAACATAGCCAGAGTAGATACATTATGAGTAATCTCCCCTGATATTGCCGCCATCGCTGAGACGAAAATGGCTGAGCAAAATTTGGCTTGCAACTGGTTCTCAAACGCCACAAATCTAGAAGATGAATGCTTATCTGTGAGCTTGGTCGGAATTGGTCAAAGAACCATTTTGTCAAACACCTGGGGGCCATGAGAAGGGGAAGAATGCAGCCGTGGCCAGGGCTCGCTGTGCTTCCATGTCCGGCCGTGCTCGCATGCACGGCGACGCTGGTCAAAGAGGCGGAGGCGGAGGCGGCGGCACAGCATTGGGCGGCGTCGTGGCGACCGAAGCTTTTGGAAAAATCCCAACTTTAGGTAGTGGAGAGGGGAAAGGTGGCAGCTTTGCAATTGGCAAGGTTGCTTGTCGGAGGTGTCGCCCGGGGCAGCGACGGAATTGGGGGTGATGGTGAAGTCGAGCCTGCTCGAGGAAGGGTGGATGGGCAGCGGCGGCACCAGTTGGTTCTGCAACATCGTGGCCGGCGAGGGGTTTGGACCCAGCGTGGAGGAGCAGGCATGTCCAACACGGAGGGTTGGACCTCGACGGTCGCGGCGGCACCGAGAAAGACGTCGCCAAGGGAGGATCCCGGCGTTGCGGATGAATCAATTTTCCTGATCTTCCGCCATCAAGTTGTCATCTTTGGAAATAAACAGATCACCCAGTTCCATCGGTTTCGGCGTCTCCAACGGCTTTGGTGTGGTGACTACTCCATCAGCAAGGTCTCCATCAACAAGGGCGTCCTCCTAATGCAGGAAGGAGACCATCGGCTGGACAGAAAGGCATGGCATCGACGGCGCGGGGGTCGACTGGGGTAGTGGCTTGCCTGTCGACGGAGACAGGACCGGCGGCGGCAGCGTCTGGTCGAGGGTCGAGGGTCGATGGCGACGGTCGGAGCTTTGGAAGAGGAGGGGACGGATTGCTGCCCCGGCAGGGCAGGGTGACGGATCGACATATGGGGAGTCGACCCATTTTCCAGCACAAACAATAGTGGCGATCTGAAGAAACTGAGTAAGGTCTCTGATTTTTACGGTGGTGGTGTGAGTTCCATCGCGAAACTGATGGCGGCGATGGCTGAACGGCAGCGGCCCTTTGGGAGGATATGAGTTGTTCAATCTGTCGTTGGATGTTGGCACACAAGTTGAGCACCTCGTTCCTCGTTCCGGTGGATTGGAACTGCCCTGATACCAATGTTGTGTTTCGGCATGGGACATGAACAGGGCCAGAAAAGGGGAAGAAGACGAGAGAAAAGTGAAGGAAAATAGACTGATTCTTATTGCATAAACCCTAAAGGAGGAGGAAGACCTCCTTTTAAAGGAAAAGGGATGGGCTGGCCAGATGGGCCCTAATTACCCACTAACTATGCTATTACAGCCTTTTACATATTTAGATACCCAAACGGGCTTGATTATAAAATATATGACTTTTATTAAAAAGGAAAGCAATCTAATCCTAATAGATATGGCCTAGCAGATATCCGTGTGTATGACGTGTGCGTGCTGACGTCCTGGGCCTGACGTTCACAACAAGAAGCTTGTAGATTAGGCCATTGATAAGACTTGAGCTGTTTCTTATCTTTGTGTTTATATAAATTCTTTCAGGAAAAATGTTAAGCAAAAGAAAGTTAAAAGTAAGGAGAAGAAACCATACACACCATTCCCTCCTCCTCAGCAACCCAGCAAGGTCAGATGACTTAGGAAAGCGAATGTTTGCAAAAGCAACAGTATATTCATCAAATTTGTTTTTTCTTATTATTGGTCTGATAACTTTCTTGTCGTTAAATTGGATATAGTGTTTCCCAGTGTTTTTATGCTGGATGAACTATTTTTACTAGTCATTCTTATAAGGTGTTGTATCGTTACATAAATGTTTTGTTTTAATATTTGTCATATGAAATGGTTTTAATATGAGAAATAGGCATGTGCTTTCATTTTTTTGCTATAGAATAATCGAATTTTGCCTGAAAATTAAAGTCTTTTGAAATTTGGTGAACATCATAAAATGAGAAGAATGTTTTACTTTTCTATTTAGAGTAATCATAAGAGCTTAACTAATTATTAAAGAGCTGATAATTTGTCTTCAGGTTGATCTTCAATTGGCGAGTGGTGAATACTTCTTGAGCGACAAAAAGAAATTAGCAAAGAAGTGGCAAGAGAAGCAAGAGAAGCAGGCTGAGAAAACTGCAGAGAACAAGCGAAAAAGAGATGCAACATTTGTTCCTCCTCAGGTTTTTATCTGGAAAAAGCTACCATATAAATACATCATAATCTACGTTATAAGATTTCATATTTATGTACTTTGATGTAGGAACCATCAAAGAAAATAAAGTCTGAAACAGATAAGAAGACTGAAGTAGCTGCCTTGGCAGAATCTCTAAAGGTAATTTGTGGTGCACATATTAGAGTACCTTTTTTCTTGTGTCCTTTTTACTTTTGTTTGCCTAAGTGCATCTCTGACCCCCTTGCCCATTCAATTAAAGCATTTAGATGATATTAATAAAAAAGTGGATTTATCGGAAATTGGTTAAAAATGTTAACCCTTTTTTGAGTTTCTTGCATCAGTTGCAGTATATTTGTATGTTTTGTAATATTTATTATCTTCTATGCTGTCTGTTTTTAAAAGGTTTGCTTCTTAGTTGTTTCAATTATCAGTGTCAATAATATGCTTTTTTAATTTCACATTGCTGTATATATCAGTTCTCTGGTCAGTTGTGCTTCTTTTCTGGTTTAGGCTTCCAGTTTAAGAGTATCTTTATTCTCTATGTATTAATTCTTTTACCTTTTCTTTTTGTTGCTCTGCTATATGTAACAAATTCTCTGGTTATCATATTACTCGTTTTGCTTGCAACACTAGGAGTTGTTATGCTTTAAGTTAGTAAGAAAATTGGAAATGGGTTTTTTCCTTCAAATCTGCTAAAAAAAGTTCTTTAACAGAAAAAGTGCATGCGTTATTTTCTTTAGGCATACAAGTTAAGACAGAATTTTATCATAGGGATTAGCAGAATTGGAACCAATGCAAGGAGAGTTAAGATCCTGAAACTCAGATAGGAATATGTTTTGCCTTAGTTTACTTTTTCATAGCATCACTAGAAAGGCATGCCAAACACCAATATACCAGGCCCTGTGAAATATAAGCATTCTAATAGACGCTTACCTTAACTTGGAACAATTCCTTTCTTGCCCCACATGAGACCCTATTTGTATTTAAACCATCTCTGCAAGCAAAATTTTGTTGCGCAAATAAAGGTATATAGAAAATAGAAAACCCAAATCTAAAAGCTGAAAATGCAACAAAACCACTGGACCTGCAAGGATCATCCACTCTCAACTGGACTCCAAGAATCATGGAATGTCGTATTGGCGATATATTGATATTGGCTCAAAGACCGGTACTCGATACAGTGTAATTTCGCTCAGCAGTTTTTCCAAATATCGACCAATATTTCGGCGATAGACAATATATGGATGATATTTCCTGATATATGGGACAAATCGCCGAGATATTGTCTGGGTTTTTTAATTCACTTGTGGGCCAAGCTGTCACGTGAATGCATTTTGGGTGAAGGACAACTGCTCCTCACATGAAGAAGACAGGCTGATATTTGGAACTGTCTTTTACATGGGCAAATAGGGCCCACATTCTTTGTTCATCATTTATAAATCAGCTCTTGGAAAAGTAGTCAGCAACTCTGCTGCTCCCTTTTTTCTTTTATTGATTTTTTATATTTCTTTGTTCTTTATACAACGTATAACTATCAAGTGATTTTTTTGCTAGAAAACAACTTCGTTTCTTTTTTCTTTTTTGGCAACAAGCAATTTTGCTTCTTGTCAGCAAGGAAAAGAGTTCTTTTTTTTTTCTTTTTCATTTGGCATACTACATTTTGACTTTATGGAAATATATACATGTTCTTTTCCACTTGTTCCTAACAACATGATTGCAATCTTGGGTTCCATTAGCGTAAAAAATACTCCTAAAATATTTTGATCTATATATTAATGAGATATTGGTGTTTCTACCTATTAAATTGTGAAAACACATGTTAAAACTTATTTTAGACCACCGATATTATTTTGCACAATATCGGATCCGATATATCTTAGATAATCATCCATGCTCAACTCACCTTCCACCTGGCTGACTACATCATTGGCTATCACCACAGATTGTCGAGAAGGGAGAATTATGCAGACCTATAATTATATGCTAAATGATAGATTAGCCATGGATTCCCATGGAGGTGAAGTGGGAGGCTTGCACCAAAAGCCCAAAATCGAGGATCTCAAAGATGGTACCTGTGCGCTTGGTCATACCCGTGTTTTAATCCCCAATAAACGCATTGAATTTAATAATTTCAACAGATTTGCAAAATTATCACTTTTTAAGGAAAGCATATAACCTACAAACTGTGCTTGTTAGTTAAATTGAGGGATCAAGCAACAAAAGTAACTGTACTTAACAAGTAGTGCTGTCACTTTTTATAATAGAATGGTGATATGGCTTGGGCTGTTTACCTCAGTAGGATTGAAGGCGCTCTCTCCCACCATCCCTTTCTGCATGTTGTTGTAATTGAAATTAATACAATACTAATGTAGTATGAAGGTCATCAATAAGTAAATTTGCTTTGTACTAATGTACCAAAACAGTTTAATGCAGACTTTGGAATCTTAGTTATAAGCTCCTTATTTTTTTCATTGAATTTTGCAGAAAGAGTCCAAGGAGTTGGTGAAGGAGAAAACTGATGAGAATATCAGAGCAGAGTCCTATATCCTTGGACAAGGAAAACCTACCAATAAGAAACAAAAACATTGAACTGAGTCCTTCTGACATGATATAACGTTTATGTTCGGTCATTTGAGTTAGTGCTGTCAATCGGCAGGGGATGAATTTTGATAAGCTGAAATGTCGGTAAATTGTGATATATATTTGCACTGTCAATTTGTTAGTGCTGTCAACTGGCAGAGGATGAGCATTCATTGTCGAGTTGGGGTGCTATAGCTTAATTTGACTTCATTGTTGTGACTGCTAATATAGAATACTTTACTCTCTTTCAATTTCGTGTCAGGTTCGGTATACATATTAGTGCTACCAATTATTAGTTTCCAGTCAGTCTGCTATTATCATGTGTAGTTTGGAGTAGCAGATGGTGCAGTAGCTGAGTAGCAAGAGTTATTTGGCCAATTTAAGTGTCAGATGAGTCTGTCTTGATCCGTCTATGGATGTTCCTTCGTAATCTGTTGGAAGGAAAAACTTGATCCATGAAGTCTGGTGTACAATTTTTTTTCTTTGATAAACTCGTGTCCAATCACCTGCTATATATGATAGATTCTGTTGTAAAAGCAAATTGAGTTGAATTTTTTTCCCCTTCTTTTCTGATAATAGGTAACTACATGCATCAATGAGAATGGAGCCTTGGGGACCTCCCTCACCCACGATGGGGAACGATCCCACCAATCCACAAAAAGCTGGATTGGCTGAGTTAAGACATTGGGACACCAGAATGTTATGGAAGACCGAAAAATTCATTTGCCTGTAAGCTCAAAGTTCCAGTGAGGGGTTGTATCCGTAATTTTTTCTAAAACCTACTTTACAAAAAAAAAAAAAATGCTCCCAGAACGCATGCCAGTTGAGATGGCCGAGTTGGTCTAAGGCGCCAGATTAAGGTTCTGGTCCGAAAGGGCGTGGGTTCAAATCCCACTCTCAACATGAAACGGTGTTTGTTTTTTCTCCATGGCTTCCCCTCTTTTCAGGCACATCATGGCTAGGGGTGTAAACGGACACGGGCAAATTAAGTCCGTATCCGCCCGTTTACTTTAAAGCTAGATGTCTGTGTCCGTTTTGGACGCGAATGGCTCTGGACGCGGGCGCACTCTATCCACAGCCGCGTCCGCTCAGGAGTCGGACCACTGAAGCTGTTTTTATGTCCGTTTGGGCTATAAAATGGACGGACACAGACAGCCCTTGCGCGGAAAGGCATTGTTCTCAGAGAACTACAAGCTTAGTAGTTTTGTGTAATACTCCGTGAAATTTGTTTACCTCTTTTTATAGCTCTTTTAGTCTTTACTAATTGTAAAAGTTGGGTGCATTTTTATTTCACGGTTAAAGTACCCGAAAGGGATTTGTAATCTAACGGTAAGGGTAATTATTTTTGAAGCAACAGACCTGGGTTCGAGTCTAGACGAATGCATAATTTTTTTTTTTTGACATTCTTGCTGCTATAAATTGTGAACAAACAATAATTTTTCAATCACAAGTTTGTAGTTATAATTTTTACAAGGTTTAGGGAAAATGTGGTGCTATAATACCAAAAATATATTTAAAATTTATGTAAATATTTTTTTATTAACCGTGTTGTATCATACTTTTTGGAAAAATGTGGTGTCCCCGTGTCCGTACCGTGCCGTATTGTGTCGCCATATTCGTATCCGTGCTTCCTAGATGCAAAGGTTTTTTTCTACCGGATTGAGTTAGGTTTGTTGACCTAAATAAAGATTGAGCTTTCTAAAGATGGAAGGCATGATCTTTGATATTAACTAATGTTCTCCTTCATTCATCCTTGCCTATGAGCATTAGGGATTATTGGTACATGATTCATGGTGAGGATGCCAAGGCGCCAGGGAGCCCATGATATCCTAGATCGACGTCGCACTGGATATGACTCCCTAGTGCCCTTGATATCAATGTCTTACCATTCTTTCAAATATAAAGCACCCATAAAATAAAGGCGAGCTGGTCCTAGAGTATCAATTATACTCGCTTTGCTATTTTTTTCGGCAATACACTAAGGGGCTGTTTTGGAGGGCATTTGATGATTGTAGGAAAGATAAATTAAAATGATAATTTGTTTGGTAAGGCCTTTGTTTCCATTTTCCTTTAGATCATTTAGAATACAAAGTGTTGTCTGAGAGGTACATTTAAAAACCCATTTAAGGATTCTTAATGGGAATGAGCGTGGAATACACATTGGTGATATACAATATAATGGAAATTTGCTTAACACAACCTTCTTCTATTCAATTTACAAAAGTGTGAAGCCTGACATACATTCTATTTATGAAACTAGGAACGTAGCATTATATCTAATTGTGATATATAAATAGATTAATATGAGGATTAATTAATAAGAATCACAGATCCCTCCGACTGAAAGAAAAATACATACCCCCGGAAGCAGGAAAAGTCCCTTTGTGACAAATAAATAGGCTTAATTGTACCTATTTTTCGTGGTCACAGAAAAAAGAGAACAATATACCTATCTTGAGTGAGAATATATAAAGGGTTTTATTCTATAAGAAATGAATTTGGTCAAAGGTTGTACTAGGTTAAATCAATTACAAGATGACCCCGCGCAAGCAGGAAAAACCCTTTGTGACAGATAAATAAGCTTAACTGTACCTATTTTTCGTGGTCACATAAAAAAAACAGAACAGTACCTATCTTGAGTGAGAATATATAAAGGGTTTTATTCTATAAGAGATGAATTCGGTCAAATCTTGTACTAGGTTAAATCAATTAAAAGGACTTTGTGCTCAGGAGGAGAGAGATAGAGAGTGTAAATCATAACAATAAGGTAAAAGGATACAAAAAGTAGTATTTTAGTGAATTTTTTCCACATTAACTGGCACTACTCGCCCTTTTCCTATATCACCTAGAATCTACAAAAAAATTTCATATCACTTGAAATCTACAAAAAATTTTCATATTACATAGAAATGGGACCTAGACATCTTAAAATGCCCCTCTTCGGCCTTAAAATATTTCAATCGACGAAATTCTTCACTTTTATCCGCGCGAGGGCATTCCAGTAGCATTCCACTCAGAGGAGGAAGCTTTCTGGTGAAGCTTTCAATGTCGCAGTGATCCGGACCAAAGCCGACGGCCGCCCACGCCTAGAAAAAAGCTCTGATCGTGAGATTTTGAGGTAAGAGCAGTGGGGAAGCCCATCCTACTACAAAAATTAAAATCTACATGTAAAGAAACACATATAACGGCAACCCATTGGTGCTTGAACCGTTTGTGGACATCAAATAAAAGGATAAAAATGGACAAAAGTATAAAATACTCGTTAGCAAACTGCAAATACTATTTATATATTCGTCAACTCAATAAAAATTTGTGTAAATAAATTTAAGATATCCTCATGAGGATAAAGAGGGGAAAAAATAAGGAAGAATGCAAAAAAATGGGCAAAACGGATAAAAAATGAGTGAGTTATGATATTTTGAAGTTTGCCGTAAAATCGTGTATTTAATGATACGACTCTACTTCAAGTCATGTGTTGTTAGACCCGACACCATTGCTATCGTACAATACATGCTTTTACGACAAACTTAAAAATTTCATAATTCACTTATTTTTTATCCGTTTTCACCTTTTTTTTGTTTTTTTATTTTCATCCTCTTTATCCCCATGAGGATAACCCAAATTTCTAAAACACATCTACCAGTGGATATGCCAAATTTTAAAAGATTGAGCGAAAATGACAAGCTTTAAAATGTCATAACTCACTAATTTTTTATCAGTTTTCGCCCATTTTTTTGTGTTCTTTCTTATTTTTTCTTCATTTTTATCCTCATGAAGATATCCTAAATTTATTTACACAACTTTTAGTTTAGTTGACGAATCTACAAATAATATTTGTCGCTCGCCGACGAGTATTTTACGCCTCTGCCCATTTTTATCCTCTTATTTGATATTTACAAGCGGTTCGAGCACTAATGGGTGACCGTTACATGTATTCTCTTTATACGTAGATCTTAATTTTTATAGTAGGGCAGGCTTCCCCACTTCTCTTACTTCAAAATTCCGCGATCAGAGTTTTTTTTTTGCATGGGCGGCCGTCGACTTTGGTCTGGATTACCGCGACATTCAAAGCTTCGCCGAAAAGCCTCCTCCTTCGAGTGGAATGATACTGGAATGCCTACGCGGGATAAAAGTGAAGAATTCCGTCGGTTAAAATGTTTTAAGGCCGAAGAGGGGCGAGCATTTTGGGAAGTTCAAGTCCCATTTCCAGGTGATATGAGAGTTTTTTGTAGATTCCAGTTGATATGAGAAAGGGCGAGTGGTGCCAGATAATATGGAAAAAAATTTAGGAGTACAATGCTATGATTCGACATTATCATACAGTCAATTTTTAATTATTAAAATTTATCAATTAGGTAACTACTTGATTCCTATATATGTATATGAAACCTGCCTGATCCCTAATTCGCTCTAAAAAGAAATACTCGTGCATTTTTTTCGTTATATCAAACATCATATAATTTTAAACGGTCAACCAAAGCTAAGAGATACCCTTATTTCATCAAAATAGTTCTCCTTAAATTATAATATTCCTTGAAAAGGTGTCATGTGATCTCCTTAAACCTTTTTGATATGTGGTTTTAATATGTGAGGTAGGCCCTCTTTCTTTAAATCTCTATCAAAAGTTCTAACGGAAATCTTTGTGAGCGGTAATTTTCTATGTACAATTGGGAATAATGAAGATTCCATCACATCTAATAACAAAACCATATTCATTATTGAAGCCCACATATCCCTTCGCATGCTCTTCAGTTGAGCTTTACAGTTGTTTTCTTTTAAATAAAATCATAAACCCTTTTCCATTCCGGACGGCTGCAACTCGTACAAAACCGAGTTTTTTGTACGAACACTTTTCTTTAGGAAAGCTCCAAGTTGCTGCAGTGCCATCAACTTAAACAAAGAGGGTTCAACGAATGTGCTTCCTTCTGACTTTTGTGTGTCCTAATCCCAAATCTTAATCTCAAGTGACTAAAAAAGAAAGCTTTTTGTAATATAATTCAAAAGTTGGTGTGACAAGTTCATGAGCCAAAGGCATTACTCATTAGCGTCCGCCACAGATTTAAGATAGATCATACATATATTGCCCTTAGAGATTGACCCGATCCAACGACATTATTAAATTAAGTAGCTTCTTCATCCTATCATTATGGAATCACGGTCCCATCAACGAGCCCATAAGTGAGTGGCATTGTCAAAACCCATAAGGCCCCCAACATAGACAAATTGCGTTTGTTTGCTGAAAGATGAAAATTTGTCAAGGTGAAAGAAGTGGCAAAACTTTGTAAAAAGTGAAATATGTTTGGATAATTTTAAATAAACGCACCCTATGTACGTCTTAGACCTGAAAAATTTTCATTCTAAGTTGTAAAAGGCACTTCTTTCACTTTCATCTTTCAGCAAACAAACACACCTCAGTCTTTTAATTTTGAAAAGTCAGAATCTGGCCTACCTTACCTTGGTGTTCAATTGTTCATTTAATGTTATGCACAAAGTTATACTCCCTCCTGTCGTTTTTAATAGATACCGCTTTTTTTTTTCAAATCAACTATTTTTTAGTTCACTTGAAAAAACAGTATCTATTAAAAGTGAGCGGAGGGAGTAGCTAAAAAGCATTATGAAAGGGCATGCTGGCTTTCATATAGATTTAAATCTGACGGCCTATATGCGCGTCGTCGATGCATAATAAGTTTGTCCATTTTGAAAGAGCATTTCCATGAGTTGAGAAAGTTACTGCTATAAGAAGATCGACTACTCGATCTAGAATTTACATTGGATCTAGTACGCCAAGGCATGGGGCCTGCAAGATGATAATTGGGATAATAATGCAGATATCGCCAACGTCGTTGCATGGAGATGAATACATACCCCTTCCACTTCTTGTATGTTGCATCTGGAGGCAATTTGCAGACTCCGGTCACTCCCCAACCCTACTGGACTGCGAGGCCTCTATCTGGCTTGCATGAAAAGCAGAGCAAGTCCCATGAAACCCACATGCATTTCCCCCAGTCGGATCTGACGCACTTCTGTGCATGCAGCCATTGATGTGGCCTGTGCGGGCTCCCACCAGCCCCGAGACAACGAAATCAAACTTTTCAATGTACAGATTGGAAAATGTACTGCTAACCATGATACAGTAGGGGTCCTTGCGTGGTACGTAAAGATGGCACATAGCTATTGAGTGATCATATTAGAACCATGCTAGGACCTCTATGTACCATGGTCATTACGCGTCCATTCAATTAGGCCTTCCACAATTCCAAATATGTAACAAGATTCAAGAAGACAGGAGACAAACTATTAATATCCTTTTGATTTTCCATCACGGGGACAGTTACTGTAGGGGATGTAAGAAACATAACTAGGACCGCAGTTTTGGAGGAAACTCTAGAGTTAGACTTTTTTTGGCAACAGATACAAGAGATCACAACCTACATGTCTAGTTATTGATGAAATGGGAATTCTTGCACAAAACTAGGTTATGAGTTGGAACTATCAACACGAGGATACCGACTAGACAGAGAGTTTGATCTCCTAGTGTTAGGGATGTAAGAGACATGGTTTGGACCATGGATTTGGTGTTAGAGACCACAAACCCACACTTGTTGGTCTTGGCTATCCATGTCACTAGGTTGGGGCTAGGGTTTGACAAACAACCAAAATAAGGGCTTATGCTACCTGGCAGGGGATGGGCAAGTGGTCCATTGCAGTCCCAATCCTTGTGTAGAGGGGGCCCATGTCATGCTCAATATGCTCAGCTACACGTGGGAACAGTGCTCCACACATCCTAGTCAACCCGGTCCAGTGCCATATGGCAATTGGCAGCACCAAGAGGAGATATTTCTGTGTCACACTCTTATCTGCCTTATTCTTAACATAAGCATTTTTCTTTCTAATTCTAGCGTATTAATCCATGGAAATTTAGATGACTGCATGTATTGCGTGGTTCAAAATGAGCTGAGGGGCATTGATTAATTTAATTAAGATCCTGAGTTCCAAACCCCCTCTCCATGGCTACCTACCCAGGATTATAGCCCGCTTGACTTGGCACAGTGACAGTGGGCCTTGTACGCGGGGATTGGCAGGATAAGGTGCTCTAAGAGGCCGGTTGCCCTGCCCTTCTAGTAAATAACTAAATTAAGGTGTGAATTATCATGTGTTACACATATAAGCATGGAACAGAATGGATTCCTAGCAACTCATCATTGCTTCAGTGCTAGGCTGGAAATTCAGGGATACCTGAATCAGTAGTTATGGGGCATTCATTGTATGCACATCCACCAGGAAATATACAGTACCACATCTGCAGCATATGATTTTTCGTCACAATGTTTTCACAGATAATAGATTCTATCCACTGTCACAACTCAGAGCCCCTGGATTTTCTACAGTGCAGCTCTGGAGGAGGAGGTACTAGGAGAATGTGAGCATGGGGGCACTGAACTATATAATTGATTAAACCTCCTTCCCCCACCACCCTATCTCAGTATGGCAATAACAGTAACTTCTCTCTGGCCACCACAAATCTTGTGATGCCAGATTTCCACTATAAAACTTGCTCATTATATCCAAATACTCTTCTTTTCTTTTCATTTCTTTTTCTTTCAAGTTTAGTTACTTCTTGATTAATAAATAAAACACTTACTATATATCACAACCAACCCAAAGATGAGAAAAGAACACAAGTCGGCCAGGCTTATCATTTGACAAAGACCTCTCCATGTAGTCCAGCCCCAGCTCCCCTTCACATGCCCCTCTCTCGCCCTCCCCACCTCAAACTCCCCCTATATAAACCCCCCCTCACCTGCCTCCCTCCCAACACAACAGTCATCTTACTACAGCAGTAAGAGTGTAACAACAACATCCCTCTAGCCATCCATCCATCATGGCAGCAGCAGCATTGCCAAGTGATGAAGAAGAGCAGCAGCATCAGAACAGGTGCGTGTGGGTAAATGGGCCGGTGATAGTAGGAGCAGGCCCATCGGGCCTTGCAGTGGGGGCCTGCCTGAAAGAGCAAGGAGTGCCTTTCGTGATCCTGGAGAAGGCCGACTGCATCGCCTCCCTGTGGCAGAAGCGCACCTACGACCGGCTCAAGCTCCACCTCCCCAAGCACCTCTGCCAGCTTCCGGCCATGCCCTTCCCGGACGACTTCCCGGAGTACCCAACCAAGCTCCAGTTCATCCAGTACCTCGAGTCCTACGCTGCCCGCTTCCACCTCGACCCGCGCTTCAACCAGTGCGTCAGCTCCGCCCGCTTCGACCCCACCTCAGGCCTCTGGCGCCTCCGCACCGCCGCCGGGACCGAGTACATCTGCCTCTGCCTCGTTGTTGCCACTGGAGAGAATGCGGAGATGGTAGCGCCGGAGTTCGAGGGTCTCGACCGGTTCGGCGGCCGGGTGTCTCATGCTAGTGAGTACAAGTCCGGAGAGGATTACCGGGGGAAGAAGGTGCTCGTCGTCGGCTGTGGTAATTCCGGCATGGAGCTCTCTCTCGATCTCTGCAACCACAGTGCCTTCCCTTCCATGGTCGTCCGCAGCTCGGTCAGTACTTCCCATCCATCAAACTCGTACCTTTTTTCCCTACTGTTTTTTCTTGAGCATTAACTGACATGGGTCAGGCTTGATTACAGGTTCATGTGTTGCCAAGGCAGGTCTTTGGCAAATCGACGTTCGAGACGGCGATTTTTCTGTTAAAGTTGCTTCCGTTGTGGCTGGTGGACAAACTGCTGTTGATTCTGGCGTGGTTGGTGCTGGGGAAGTTGGAGAAGTACGGCCTCAGGCGGCCAGCAATGGGTCCTCTGCAGCTGAAAAATGTTGTGGGCAAGACCCCAGTTCTGGACATTGGCACTCTGGCGAAGATCAGATCAGGGGGCATCAGGGTGGTCCCAGGGATCAAGAGGTTCTTCCCAGGGAAAGTTGAGCTCGTTAATGGCGACCTTCTGGACATCGATGCTGTTGTTATGGCCACTGGATACCGCAGCAACGTCCCTTCTTGGCTGCTGGTAAGCTCCTGCTCTCTGTTTCTTCTTTATCATCTTATGAAAAGAAAACACTACATCAGTCCCATATTAATAGTCCTATTCGGTTTTATAAAATAAACCAGCTCATTTTGCAATACCAAATAGAACTATTTATGTGGGACAGAGGGGAGTAGTTAGTATCGGATTAGTGGGTCATTTGATTGGGGGAGATTGATTAGATAAAAAAATGATTAAAAGAGGTTGAAGGCAGAGGTTAAGGGGAATTGAGATTGGACTGATCACTGGTAAGTGGCAGAGGGATGTTTTGAAGGGACAGGGGGGACTTCCTTTTCTCACATGGTTTTTCTTGTAAAAGGGACTGGTACCATGTTACTTGGGGAATTGGGAGACCTTTCTTGATGTGGAAAAGTGGACAAGAGTGGGGTTTTGGTTGGTACACCATGTTTGGGATGGGTAGGAAGAAGTGGAAATAAACAGATGATTGGTCAGGAATAAGGAATTAAAGTAGTATTTTCTTGTTGTTTATTTGCAGGAGAAGGAGTTTTTTGCCGAAAATGGATTTCCAAAGCAGCCGTTCCCATATAGTTGGAAGGGCAAGGATGGACTTTATGCAGTTGGGTTCACACGGAGAGGGCTTTCTGGTGCATCTGCAGATGCAGTAAGAATAGCACATGATATTGGTCAGGTATGGAAACAGAAAACCAGACTGACCAAACAGTTCATTGCCTGTCAAAGGCGCGGCATCTCAAAGCAGTCCTGAGTCTGACTTGTCACTGTAAATAGTGATATATTGACTTGAGACTTGAGAGTGTACATTAGTGTGTGATAGACAAGTAAACCAGCCCTCTCCAGGTAGCCCAAGTTTTGACTGAGTTATGGGCTCTTTTCAGTATAGAGATAGGAACTAGGAAAGCAGGACATTTTTTTTGCTTATATTTTATTTGTGGTCTTTTTACCTTTGTATACCAAGCGATGATTTGTAATCAAGAACAAAAAAGAAAGTTCCTTTTCAAGTTTCATCTTATTGCACCGCTTTTGTTATCTTAGAAAATATTGTAATTCCATATCCAAAAAAATATGTATTGTACCTATTTATCGCTTTGAAGTTGCGTGCAACTATTCCTTAACGCCTTCTTGAAAAGGAATGCAAGATGGGACTTTCAAGTGATTTTACAGCACAAAAGAAGCAAGTGTTCGATCATTTGGTCCCACTGACATCTCTTGTTTGGGTCTGCAAAGAGATTAGAGAGAGAGAGATCTGGAAGTCACTTCAAGTAGGGTCTGTTGGAAGTCTCCGTTATTTCATGAGATAAATAAATGGGACAGATCATGCAAAATTTGGAGGAATGATACCAAAATCTATGCATCCAATTTGTTTAATATACGACACGCCTATAGGTTGGCAGCCCTTGGATTTAAAAGAAGCGCACATTGCTTTCTATCCAAAGTTTTGTTTCCATCAACATTATATTCAGAGAGAGGTACTACACTTAATTTAGCCCGTTTTAGGTTCCTTATTTTACTGTTTTCTTACTTTTCAACACGATTACTTTACTTTTCACAACCATCAACATAATTTTTCATAAAAGATGAAGAAGGGTTATACAGGAAAGTGGGATTGTGAGAAAGCTAAAAGTTATTTGGAAAAAAGAAATAGAAAGTTAAAAGTGAATTAAAATTCTTCCACTTCTAGTGGGCAAAGGAGATCACTTCTGCAAAACAGATCAGTCCTTCTAGTTAACCACTTCCAGACAAATGAGCCAGAAAAAAGATTGGAATTGAATAAATCCAAATCAACTGAGATAGATTTACGGCTTATTCCATCCGTATCAAATATCATTATATTATTTTATGATGTATTCTTTAGTAACGGAGAATGAAGGATCCTATCACATTTATAATGCCATCTGAATTTCATTGTTGTGGATTCTAGCTTCTGGGAAGATATCCTTTTAAGCTTCTTGTGTTGATAATTGAGCTGCCAATCACAATTGCAAGAAGACACAGGCAACTAGCTAGCACATGGGGAATGGGCGAATGTCGATGATCACATTTCTCTATCCACAGCAATTGCCATCCAGCCCATGCCTTGTCCTAAGCTCAGCAAATTGAACACATTTTCTTTTCCTTTAAAAAGGAGCAAATTGTACACAAAATACATGACTAGGCCTCCTCCATAATCTAGCATCCATAACAACCTCACAACGAGTAGACATTATTCAGTCCGTGGTGGCATGCCACATAGAATTTGTGCCCACGTGACAGGAGACGTTAATCTTGAAAATCAGCGGTGCAAATGCTAGGAAAGTGCACTCAAGTTGTTAGCTATGTACTAATAATTGGAGTGCATATATGGTGCTAGCATGTGCATCGTTGATCCTGAAGATCAGGAAAACCTGTTACATGGGTGCAAATCCAACGTAGCATGCAATAACTTTTAATTTCCACAATGAGGCTCAGCAATTAATCTTATTCATGTGCCGAATGGAGGATTTTCCATGCCCCATGCAAGTGGCCCAATGACGACCTCTTTGTAGCTTAGATATTGCTGATGTCAGCCCATCAACAACACATTTTTCTGCCTCGTCATATTAGAAATCGACATATCCTTTCCATGATGCAGCCAAAAATTGTCTAACATGCTAGCTGAAATATGAATGAATATGACGTGGGTAATGTAAAGCTAATAGGCATATGCATCTTACTCTTATCCAGATAGCGAAGTACTCTGTCAATCTATGTCACTCTCAAAATCGAAACGAAGCCAGTGGTTCTCCAATAGATGAACGTACTTCAATTGCGACTGCAATATTGACATGCAAACCCGAGTAGCCGACTAGCTGACAAATTTCTTAAACCCCGTCTCTCTCATTGTCATAAATTTCTGCTTAGCTATTTATTGAACCACGTAGAAAATATGTGGCTGAGGACCGTGGCGGACCCAGGATTTTTAGGTATGGGTGAAGTCGTTATGAGTTGGGTTCACGTGATGGAAATAAGCCAACTTTTAGCCACTTTGACCCACTTTAAATGTCCCACTTCAGTTAAAGGTGTTCACCCATGGGGTCATCTGACCCATGGCTTACACGTAGGTCCGCCACGAGAAAATATTAGATACGCGCAGGGGGAACAATGTGCTTATCACCAATGGGTGATGGGCGCGCCACAAGCAGGGGAGTCGTGCCCATCACCCATTGGTGATGAGCACGCGCGCAGGTGTGCCACTGGCTGAGACCAAAGTTGCGGTGATTGCCACTATCAATCTGCATTCAGTTTAAACTGCTAGATATCGATAGAATGTCATGAACTACTGTTTATCTTCCATTACAAACACAATTCATTAATAGGGCGTTCCTCAACATATGTATACAGTAGACATGTCGGCGTTTGTCCGCAGCCAGCGGCGGTCACAGTCATAGAATCACAGCAAGTTCTTAATGATCTTTGTGCAATATGGTTGGTATATTATCAACCAAATTGACTTGGCTTAGCGATCGACCATCACCTACAATTCAAAGTTGACTTGCACAAGTTGATGGTGAGACAGACAGAGAGATCATGAAGATGAGTAATTACGGACAAGTTGGTATGTAGCCTGAAGTCCAAGCTGAACCACACTACTGCCAAAGAACAAGTTGGTGGAGCCAGCAACGAGTCTGTACGTAGTTCCTTGAGATTGAGACTGCTAGTGGACAAATACTCCGTGTCTGTAATAAATGAGCTCCCAAGGAGATCAAACCAATAAGAGACTTGTTCATTCCCCCTCCTTGTTGATAACACAACGTAATAAACTAGAGACTACTACTTGGACAAAAAGAAGATCAAACTATTTCAATCACTTGTGCTCTTATAGTACTACTAGATGCTGATACTACTAGATGTGAGTGTTCAGAGGACCAATCATAGCTTCATGAGAGCATACAGAGCCATGAGGGCGACGACAGAGGGAGGTTTGATTTCATGGGAATGTGATAGGAACCCGGGGGTGAAGGAGACGGGTTTGTTGCAGGTGCTGGACCCATGCGCTATGGCTGAGCCACATGCTAGTCAGGCGCATGTGAAGGGCATGTGTTGGTCACAGAATTGCCAGGCGGCATGCGTGAGAAGAAGAGGAAGGAGGGACCATGGTCTTTCATTGGATTTTGCTACGGTCTTCACTCTTTGAACGGATGCAAATGGATCCCATGGTAGCGTGTTGACCAAATTTCACCTCTTTTTTTTTCCTACTGGAATTTCACTTCATTCAGAGGTGCAAGCTCACGCCTCACAGAAATTTAGTTTTTGGTAGTCATATCGTTCATGTTTCTTATGCTGTTGCAGTACTGGACTCGATCGACCGCTCTTTGTATGTTCCAATCATTTGATCAGGTTTTTATATGGAAACAATCACATAGTGAATTTACTAGCACTTTTCTTTCTGTATTACAAAAAGTACAATTTTTTCTATACTAGTTGCAAGTACATCGTTGTTTACGATAAAAACGCATTGTTGATTTGTTCCCCCAAAATGTTTCTTTTTTTTTTTCGAAAATAATGATGCTAAACAACAGATTTACGGAGCACATGATACACAAAACATAAAAGCCGTAACATAGCACCCAATTCCAAACCAAATACTCCGTCCAATAGTACCTGTCTACATTAGAAAATCAAAATGAACTAAAATAACTAATTTTTAGATCATTTTGGTTTTAAATGTAGATAGGTACTACTGGAAGGAACGAGTACATAAAGAGTACAAAAGCAATGCACGTAGAAAAACTGGAACTTCGAGTGCAATTCTCAAGGGATGTCTCATAGTGTCTGTCTCATCCCCAATAACCTCAACATCTAGCAAGTAACAAGCACAGGAGCCTATGGTAGGACAACTTTAAGAAGCCATGAACATTCGCTACCCGGACATGAGCCGTAAACTTATCATTCTGAAAATCCCTTTTCTACACCGATTATGGTCCAAATACTGGCGGCCCATTGAGATCATAATGGGCCTACAGTATCTGGACCATTATAATCTAAATGGGCCTGGCCGTGCCGAACGCACATTTCTCAGCCCGCACCTAACGCTGGATTATGCACCTCCAGCTCTCCGGAGAGCCCACGAGCAAGCACTCGACTCGAGGTCAGTGGATCGCCAATCCCCAATTCGTTGAGAGCGAGCTTCAAGCCTCTGCCACCGTCGCCGGAGAATGATGCAGGCCTACCGGAGATGCTTGGGGAGCCAGACTCTCATCTCCTCCTCTGCCCTCAAATCCGCTCATCACCTCTCCGGTAATTTCCCAGCGCCGATAATTAGTTGTATTCCATTTTGACATTGTTTTCAATTTCTTGGAGATGTTTGTTCGAATTCGCATTCGTTTATTATTTGCATTAGTTCTCGTTCTACAGATCATGGAGTTGATCATCCGCGCCATGGATCAACCATCGCCTCCAAGGGTTCGGGGCACATTGTTCGCAAAGGTACTGGCGGAAGATCATCTGTCAGGTGCATAATCCGCTGTATTCTTTTGTTTTCTTATTATGCTATTTGATTAAGGGCGTGCACCGGGCTTTTGTGGCTAGCTGGATGGTCCTGAGTGAAGGCACAAAGAATGATTTTGATCGTGACGACCATGTGGAGCTATCTTCTTCATTCGAATATACGAAGTTATAATGTGATTTTGTTTGTCAATTTCAACAGTGGAATTGTTGCGACTGTATTCGGTGCTACCGGTTTTCTTGGTCGCTATGTCGTCAGTGAGCTTGGTGAGTTTGGCAGTTATTATCAACTATTTCTGTTTCTCCCCGATTCATTATGTGTCAATGTGACCATATTGGTGCTAGTTTTATTAAAAAGTTGATAACTTTGTTTAGTTGGTAACCTTGTTTTTGATATTATGTAGTACAGGAGGACATTACATGGTGAGATGAAATTCTGATAGTTCACTGTGTTCATGTGTCTGTTTTCCGCTCTATTTTCAGCCAAAATGGGATCTCAAGTGCTCGTTCCTTTTCGAGGTTCTGATGATGATCCCCGGCATCTTAAATTGATGGGTGATCTGGGACAGGTAGATTTTTTGCACATGATTTTTAGTTGTAAAAGAATACCCAGAGAGTCCTGTGTTTTACCTTGAGCTTGGAAAAATGGGTTATTACAAGCTGCCGTGATATTGAAACCACCTTTTGTGACTTGTTGCCCTCGTAATTTGTCAATAAAAATATAATGGGTTTCTTGTTTTTGTTTAATATGTGTTCTAATTTCAGATAGTGCCAATGAAATATAATCCAAGAGATGAAAATTCAGTCAAGGCAGTTATGGCAAAGGCAAACGTTGTCATTAATCTCATTGGTGAGTTTTTGTTTGTTTAGATATTTTAATATGTTCTTTTACTGCCGGTGATAGACTCTCATTACTGGCAGGAAGGGAGTACGAGACAAGAAATTATGGATTTGAGGAGGTGCATCATGCAATGGCTGAACAGTTGGCCGTGGTTAGTTACTGAATCTGAATTAGAGAACTGTTACACAATATTCTGTTCCTTGCTGTCAAATTTGAAGAAAGAAACAAGAGTTAGATAATAGAAATTTCATGTCAATGAAGAAGTGGCATTTTTTAAGTTCGAACATTGCTTTGTTGGACTGAATATATCAACTGCTTATGCATTAAACTGTGTCTGCTTCATGCTGATGTTCTGCTTTTTAAAGGTGAGTTTTCAGAAGAAGTTAAGATAATAGAAAGTTCAGATAGTCTGAACAAATGAAGAAGGGAGTATTTTTGTGTTACACTGTTGAATGGATGATAGATATCATAGCATAGAAATATGTTATGGTCTGACCAATTAATATGCATCTATAGCTGATTGTAATAAGACTTCAGAATGTAGAGACAAGAGTGGCTAATGTGCTTGATTATATGGTTCTTGTGTCCACCTTTGTACATAAGTTTATCACTTAAGTTTGGAGTTTCTAGAAATGTCACTTTCATTTGTAACCTTCTTTGCATGTATCTCAGCTTTCAAGAGAACATGGTGGCATCATGAGGTTTATACAAGTTTCTTGCTTGGGTGCATCATCTTCTTCTCCGTCTAGAATGCTAAAAGCTAAAGCAGCTGCAGAAGAAGCTATTTCCAGAGAATTTCCTGAGGTAAAATTCTATTTCCAGAATGCAAATAAGCTATAATTTCTTCTTTTTAAAAATATATATAAAAAAGTAGGAATAGATTCATTAAATATCAAAATAAATCATATATATTGAAGATTGATGCCTGGAACATATTATATGTATTAGATGATTGACACGTTCAATAGCATCACAAATTTCATCGTATATTAAACAACATCCTTTTTGACAAATTTTAACTTTAGCAAGACCTTAGATGGACAAGATCAATGTAATTATGTGTGGTTCAATGGTGAAAAGCAAATTCATTTCAAGCCTTCAAATACGATTTAAGGTTATTTATGTGGTTCTGTTAGGCTATTTCTTTCTCTGATTTATGGCTATTGTGGATTAAGAACATAGGTCATTCTGGAATTATTGGTAAAAGATATTTACGTCTTTCATAAAACCTCCTGAGCTGGTGCTTTTGACTTGGAGAATTGTAATCATATGATTGCCATAACTTACTTAACCCTTCTTTGACTTAGCGGTTGTGGATGCCTTGATTTTTATTTATTTCGTAGGGCAGTCTACATTTTAATAAGTATTGTCAACTTTTGGTTAAAGCTGCCCAAGAAAAATAAGCTAATATAATTTTGTTCCTTTTGGTTCAGAACCTACCTGAGTCCAATTCTCTTGACAGAGTTGCAGTTCTTCTTAAGCTTAGATTTTAAAAAATGCTTTTCATTGCCCTGTATACTTTGAAAAGAAGTGAATGGGAAATGATGGATGCTTTCAAATTCTCTTTTGTCTTTTGTTTTTTACAGTATTTTGATTGTGCCGCATGATGAACTTGCCATGCATTGACAGGCTACAGTTATGAGACCCGCAGTAATGATTGGTACAGAAGATCGGATTTTAAATCAATGGGCTCACATTGCAAAAAAGTGGAATTTTCTTCCTATCGTAGGAGATGGATCGACCAAGTATGTATTGATTTCATATGAAGTTCTTTTAGTCTTCTTGTAGTGATTTAGAACCAATATTGGTCAAGATGCTGGTATATACATGCCAAGATAAAGTATGGAATTTTGACTGGGATGTTGTTCTCAGAATTCAACCAGTGTATGTTATCGATGTGGCTGCTGCAATTATTGCTTCGTTGAAGGATGATGGAAGTAGCAGGGGAAGGATTTATGAACTTGGTGGGCCAGAGGTCTTTACCATCCACGAATTGGTATGTATGCTTAATTTTCCACGTAATAATCAATGAGGAGAGAAAATTTCTGGTTATTGCTATGAGTGAGAAGTGCTTGCTTATTTAATGCTGCAGGCAGAGCTGATGTTTGAAACAATCCGAGAATGGCCTCGTTATGTGAAGGTTCCTTTCCCCATTGCAAGGGTAATCTAAATATCTGTAATTAATTTTAATATGCAATTAGTTTCTTTTGATATGTTTCCTACATGGTCAAAATCTATTTTCATCATCCATAGAAGATCTTGTTTTTAATCTAAGGTCTTTGTCGTACTCAAGTTAATAGTGGGTGCTGACTTAAGTGCATGATAGTAGCAATAGCTAATTTTAATATTGTCCTGTATACGGAGCTTTGGCATTACAATGAATCTTGGTGATGCTACAGTTAAAAAACTAAAACTGATGCACCTTTGAAGGTTAACAAAAGTATAACATAAATGAATAAACTCTAACAGTAGCAATAGATTTATATTGATATCGGACAGATACAATTGATGGAAAGAGCCTTTATCAAGTAAAGTTAATGAGAGACATTGGATAACATTCCAAGGTCGCTTGGTGCTCAAAATTAGCCAATTTCAAAACCACTTTGACCAACCTTGAAACCAACTTAAAGCATTGGGTCCAACTTGATATAGGGAGCATCCAGTGGGTTGGACACTACCTTTTTCCATTTATTTTTTTTAGGAACCGATGTGGGTGAGATTTAGACATATAATTGTCTGCATTATTTGATCTCCATGTTCACGAATTGTGAAATGATCGTGCAGCTGCTTGCATCTCCTCGGGAGTTTCTGCTAAACAAAGTTCCATTTCCTCTACCTGTTCCTGATTTTTTCAACTTGGACCAGATAAATGCCTTCTCTGTGGATACAGTAGTGTCTGGAAAAGGTTTGTGTTGAATTCTAATTTTTAGTCATTTACTTTTTACTGTCAGTCATGATGATGTTTAATTATCCTTGTTTTGCAGAATTAACATTTAATGATCTCGGGATAGTGCCCCATAAATTGAAGGGCTATCCTGTTGAATTCTTGATATCTTATCGGAAAGGTGGACCTTCATTTGGTTCCACAGTCAGCGAAAGAGTAACTGGAACTGAGTTCTAGTTTTTGTGTTTTAGCTATTCCAGCCGTTTATTTGGGCTTCCGACCTGATGCGTGCATCTATCAGACTTTCAGGGACTGTAAATTTCAGACATCCATCTTCGCTTTTCTGGAATGCGTTGAATAAGAGAAAGGTGTATTATTTTTAGATATTTTGGGAAGTTCAACAAGAAATTGACATTTTTATTGAGTTCCAAGTTAGTGGTGCTTCAGGTAGGTGGATATTAAAAGACTTTGATGATAGTATCGGCCTATCAGATTCTTTTGTATCTTTTTGGTTTGGCAGTCTGATGCATGGTGCCTTACCTTTACACGAATTTGGTGATTCGCATTTTACCTAGGTTCTTGTAGATTTAAACACTAAAATAAATTGTAAAACTTTTTGTTGTTACGAGTTCCATGATTCAGTATTTGCTATCAGAGGAGCTGCATTTGGAGCCTTTAGGCTGGATGACTTTTAAGGGGGTACCCATCGAGCTGTTTGAGCCCATACGACTCCAGGAACAGATTGAGCTGAATGTTCGATTCTAAAGAAAGAAAGAATGAGAGGGCGGAAAAATGAACCAGACAGAAACAAGATTGTAGGCGAAGTGTTTTTGTCAATAAGTTTAAACTGGGCAACGCTCATCTCCCTCAAGGGGTTTAGATGGTCAGTTTCATTTAAAATCAGCAAAGGAGCAAAAAGTGAAAAGGAACCTGTCACGCTTTGCCAAACAAAAGCACCTCTGCGCAATCATGGTCACACTTTGCTCATCTGTAACATATCTTTTCTACTGGTGGAAGCTTTGCAGTTGTATCCATTCCTATGCCTTCTTTTGAGTTATATATAAGAAGCGTTGCCCAGTTGATTTCCAGCATGTTGTAAAAAAAATGGAATCTTGCTATTCATAACCAAATAGGCGGGAAGAGGAAAGAGGCTAATCCGCAGTTGTTAAGGGGAGAACAGTGGCAGAGAGCTTCCTACCGGACCCAATGGGGCCCTCTACTTGACAATTAACAAGGATGAGAACGAAACTCGTATTAGCGTCAACGCGGCCATCAGTCTCTCCGGAGGTAGCGGAAAAGCAGAATCACCAAATCCAATTCTTTTATAATTGTTTTATTACATGGAATGAGATCAGACCAGGACAAGATCTAACCTACCAAGAGAGCCCAGCCCAAGTTACTCCATGTCGGGGAACACGTCAAAGGAAGCGAAACCAGGCCTTCGTCACACAATCCAACCGTCCAACGCCCGGTTTTTCCCCCTTCCAACTTCTGAAGGTGTTGACATCACGTCGTGAAGAAAGAGATTGAAGGGATAACGTGCAATACGCACTAGACTGAGGTCTCACAGACCAAGTCCTCCTCTGCTCTCAGAACAAGTCTTTGCTGTTGGCCTCCAGGGTACTATGGCCCCCACTTTTTGTGTGTAGATCTCTCCCCTTGGACTTCCTCTCGGACAATCTAGATCTCAAATAAACAAAATCACGGAAGCCATTGCACAGCCCACGTCGAATAACCAATCGACGACGACGATCCGCCCGAGTAGCTGGCACCGGATTCGGCACCCTCCGATGCAGGGGGAGGATCTCCTTCTTCCCTCCTTTTCCCGATCTGCCCCTGCCCAACACTTCCCTAACGCTAACACAAGAACACGTCGTTCCAACTTCCAACTTGGCACACCGCCGTCAATTCATTTCCAGGTTGCTTGTGAAATTTGCGTTACCACCTCTTTAACCTGCTTTTAATTATCTGCTTATGCCCTAAGTCCAAGCAGCCTCTCGTGTATTATCTACGGAAAAAAACCTCGTTTCCATTTATAATACGATTATTTCAGCCATCCATCCAATTATAATACTCATATACTCTTTGGAATTGTACCCCCCCCAAAAAATATACTCGTTGGAGTATATATTTGGACAAATTAACTTAACGAGCTCGAGCTGATTTAGTCAGTAATGGAAGGGAAAAAAGAGAGAGAGAAGAAGAGGAAAAGAGCAGCTTGACGGCGCCGAAAACGCGTTTTGGCCGTGGCAGGAATATCCAAGTGCGGATCTTTTTTCGCCTCATTTCTGGGGTTTGTTTTGCAAATAGGGCGAGCTTCGGGGGACATTTCGGGAATGCGCTAATCTAGCTCTAATTGCGACTGTTTTTTGTTGCAGATTCTTCAAAGAAGGCCTTCTTCTTCTTCTTCGTCGCAGCAAGCAGGGATCTTTCCGGTCTTGCCTGCGGCCGCTCTTCGCCGAACGCGCCGCCGCCCCTGCGAACTCTTCCCGATAGCTGAGCCGTTGAAAGGCCATAAAAAAGGCGGAATCTTGGGGGAACTGTATCGAAAGTAGAAGCAAGACGAAGAAGCAGATTCGTTAGGGAAATGCCCTAGGGTGTGACTTATTTGCGGAGAGATCGTTGGACATTTGTGCGATACTTTTTTGTTTCTATTTATTCTAAATTTCGTTTCCCGCTGGGAAAACAATGGTGGATTCGAGAGGTGAGGATTGGTTGTGCTGAATCGTTTTACTGCGCGCCGACATTGCTTTGGGGACGAGGAGAGGTGGATTTGGCGCTTCAAATCGTGTTGCAGCGGAAACTGTAATCTGATCGAGCTCTGAAATGGTAGAGTGCTCTGATTTTGGCAATCATTTGTAGACAAATTTGTCTTGGTTTCGTGTTCATTGGTGCTATTTTGCGAGGCAAGATTTCGGATCCTCCCTCAAGCTGGACACCAAAAGTTTGGCTTATAAAAAAAAAAGAAAAAGAAACGAAATTTGTTGAAATTTTAGTTTTAATTGTGGTGACATATTGCTTATTAGTTTCTTTAGTTGCTTAGTATCATTTTTGTTTGATTTATTGATGGTTGGTCATGTACCTCCAGATCTAGTAATCTAGGTTATTAGATCTCTTTGTGATTGTTTTCTCTGAAGTGTCAAACTTGTTGTCAAGACATGATTTTAGTTGTCTATTACTTCCTTTGAAGCTTAGATATGAAGCAAAACCAGTTGCCATGTAGAGAAGGTGTTAAGCTTACATCCTTGCTGCCATCATCAGTTGTCTATTTCATTTAAAGGTCTTAATTTTGGAGAACTTTGTTGGTTATAAAAGATTATACTTTGTAATTACAACAGATTGCTCGCTCGCTTGTGAAGTGTCCAAACTACAGTAAGACTAATAATGTCGTTCATGCACTTTAGAGCGTGTCATTAACTTCTAAATGGTTTACTTTAACCTTCCTAGAATTGTGTTGTTTATCTCTGTTTTCTGTTTATTTCTGGGAGCCTCTCTTGAATCCTTTCTGTTTCTTCTCATTATGTCAATTCACGCTGGTTTTACTCAAATATGTGAGAACATTTTCTTTCATGTAGTTTGTTTTGTATTATCATGTAATGGATGTAAATTCTTAGATTGTCATTGACTGTAGTTACTGTTGTTTTTGCAGGCTGCTCCAGTGAACATAATGGTGGGATCTCAAGTTTGGGTGGAGGATGCTGATGTTGCGTGGCTTGATGGAGAAGTCTTGGAGGTCAAAGGACAAGACGTCTGTGTTAGCTGTTCTAATGGGAAGATGGTATGTGTTTAGTTGTTACTGTTTATATCTTTTATTTTAGGTAAATTTTACACTTTCCTCGTTTCAGCACTCTTCTTTATTTCCAATGGATGCATTCTATATGTATTTTTTTATTGACTACTCTGGACGAGGAATAATAACATATTTGACAAATTGTGAGTCTTTCCATGACCAGGTTGAAGCTAAAGTGTCCAATGTTTATCCCAAAGATGCTGAAGCACCACCATGCGGGGTCGATGACATGACAAAGTTGGCCTATTTGCATGAACCTGGTGTCCTACACAACCTGAGATTGAGATATGATATAAATGAAATTTATGTGAGTATTCTTGTTAATCAAGCTAAGGCATTAGGTTTTAATGACATACACAGAGACATTGGGTAATTAAAGGAATATAAAATCTCTGAGGACATGGCAAACCTTCTTGACATATCCTGCTTGAATCTCTGGACTTGTGTAAAGGTTTAGAAGTGATTCGCACATGCTCTGATAGGCCTTAATGGTTTTCAGTATGATATTGGTTTGGGTGATTCATGTACTTCTGTACCAATACCATTCTGCCATTATAGATGTTTATGCGTGTTATCTGAAAGAAGTGAATTGTATATAAACCCTCAGAAATTGCTTGACATTTGAACTGCATTTGTGATGCTCATGTGCAGCTCAAATAGCATGTGTTGTCTCATTGACTCAAATAGCACTATCAATATATATATGAAGGTTTATCTAATGCGTCCATCTAATCATTTGATCTATAGATCTTTGCCCATGTTGATTGTGGTGATACTAATGTGGTTGAATGGTGCTTCAGACATATACCGGAAATATACTCATCGCAGTGAACCCTTTTAGAAGACTTCCTCATTTGTATGATATCCACATGATGGAACAATATAAAGGAGCAGCCTTTGGCGAGCTAAGCCCCCATCCATTTGCTGTTGCAGATGCAGCTTATAGGTAAGACTTGGTAATGCTGTAGGAAAAAGCCCACACGTTTTGTGATTACTTTATGAAAATGTGGGACATTTTATTGATGGCAGGCTTATGATCAACGATGGTGTAAGTCAGTCAATTCTTGTAAGTGGAGAAAGTGGAGCAGGTAAAACGGAAAGCACAAAAATGCTCATGCGGTATCTTGCTTACATGGGAGGGCGAGCAGTCACTGAAGGAAGAACAGTGGAGCAGCAAGTACTCGAGGTTAGTTGCTTGTTATTACAAGTTATTGCTGATTTGTTTGTTCTGAAGTTTGCAGCAATGGTAAGTCCAACTTCTGATCATGTTACTCTGTTGTTTGCAGTCAAATCCTGTTCTGGAAGCATTTGGAAATGCTAAAACTGTCAGGAATAATAACTCAAGGTGCCGGGATTCCTTCAAAAAATTTTATCTTGCATGCAATTGTTAGATTTTGTGTCTTTTATACGTGGTTCTTTGCTGAAAAGATCTTATCATGCCTGCAGTCGGTTTGGGAAATTTGTGGAGATTCAGTTTGACCAATGGGGTAGAATATCAGGAGCTGCCATCAGAACTTACTTGCTGGAAAGGTCTCGTGTTTGTCAAGTGTCTGATCCTGAGAGAAACTATCATTGTTTCTACATGCTTTGTGCCGCCCCTCCGGAGGTATGAGCACTTACATTGCTTGGAAAATTTTCTTTACTTATCTATGAATGTATTTCGTAAGGCATCTTCTTGTTACACATGGGTCAACTAAATGTTTAAATCTAAAAATTGAGTTTGTTGATAACTCATCATTTCTTACAAAAAAAAGAGGAAAGACAGATTTTTTTAGCATTTTTGAATTGTGATGAAGGCTATTTTGGCGTTACATGTCAGGATATCAAGAGATTCAAATTAGAAAATCCACGATCATTTCATTATCTAAATCAGTCAAACTGTTTTGAGCTTGATGGCATTGATGATGCCGAGGAGTACCAGGCAACTAGGAGGGCAATGGAGGTTGTTGGAATCAGTCACGAGGAGCAGGTGTTTTTTGTCAAATTGCTTGAGCATTGATGGGAAATAGTACATTCCATGTATTAATTTTGACCTTCTACAGTTTGTTTCCTATCTATTCAATCCATCTATTGAATTTGCCCAGGATGCAATATTTCAAGTTGTTGCTGCCATTCTTCATTTGGGGAATATTGAGTTTGTAAAGGGGAAAGAAATGGATTCTTCAGAACCTAAAGATGAAAAATCTCGATTCCATCTTAAGATAGCAGCTGAGCTTTTCATGTGAGCGCAATTACATGCTTTGTGCATCTGTTCATACTTAATACGAACTGGCAAAGTGAATTTATGTTTAAATTATTTTATGAACTCTTTAAACAGGTGTGACGTAAAGGCCCTCGAAGACTCTTTATGCAAACGCGTTATTGTAACTCGGGATGAAAGCATTACAAAGAGTCTTGATCCAGAAGCTGCAGCTCTCAGTAGAGATGCTCTAGCAAAAATAGTGTATTCACGGCTATTTGACTGGTAAGATATACTTCATCTAGTAATATCTATGGACTTAAATATGTCTGCTATTTAAAATTTTATACTTTGTATCTTTCATCCGGTTTTCATATCAATTCCGTCTACTTTTCCTTCTTACACCAGGCTTGTGAACAAAATCAATAGTTCAATTGGTCAAGATCCAACTTCAAAAGTCTTGATAGGAGTTCTTGATATATATGGCTTTGAAAGTTTCAAGACAAACAGGTGCTTAACTGGTATGCTTTTTTTTGTTAATTATATGAATGGGTGAAGTACTCGCCTCAAAGTGCATAGACCTACCTGTCTTTGTTTTGAGGGGAAACACAGTAACATACATAATATAGATTTTGGGTCTTGAGGAATTACTGTTATTATTTGCTTCCTCTGTATATGGCTGTGATGTTAGTTATTAGCTCTGGACATTATATGTATTATATAATCATCTCTAACGTAATAAAGAATGCCAGTTGTGCTGAGCTGAATATCAGAACTATTGTCATGGCCTTATTTCTAGAACGTAATACGATGAGAATCACACTGTATATTGAGCAGAGAAGATAGGACCTCCGTAATTGAAGAAGGCAACGATGAACAATTTTGTGGAACAAACTTAGAGTAGTACTCTGTACACTACTCAAAAAGATTCTGGGTGGAAAACTCAGCTCTACTTTTGAATGATGAAATGATTAGAAGATAGCAACTTTGCTGAAGCGATGGTTAGGTTTACTGTTGTACCTAAAAAAAATGGCTAGGTTACTGAGCTGTTGGAGAAGCATGTATTGGCAGTGAATTATTTTTCTGGAGATATTTAGCAGCAGCATATATAGAAGAGGCCCAATAACTTGCCACGATCATAATCTCTTTGGAAAGCAGAATCCTTAACTCCTTGTTGGTTTTTCTGAAAGCTTGAAATTGTATGGTTAAATGTAGTAAGAAATTCGTAGAGAGTTTGTCACGTGAAATTATTTTATTAAGTGAGTATGTCCAAGTGTGACTGTAAATGATTTAAGGGGCCGTTTCGGGCGTGATTATTGCAAAATATCCAGACTGGATATTGGATATATACTGTAGCATCCATGTGGATTTTTACATCCAGCTGAAACACGTCCTGAGGTGTTTCAGCTGGATATATAAAATATCCAGATGCTACAGTGTAGCAAAACATCCCATCTGGATGTTTTGCTTTTAATCACGCCCCAAACGGCCCCTTAGTATATGCAGAAATGCATTTGCAGATATATTCAAAGACAATACTGTATAATTATTTGTGTTACTAGATCAGGAGAACACTAGTAAAAACATTGTAGAAAGATTATATTTTCTGTGAAGTTGGTTGAAGAAACAAGCTCCTGTGAGCAAGATAGACGGGAAACTCAAGGTCCAGAATTTGAAGGCCAATAACTATTTCAAAGATGACATCCATCTAAGTTGGATGTTTACACTTGATTGAACCTTTTTTTTTGGCAAAAATGTACATTCTGGGTATGGAGCCAAGCCTGTTAATAGAGCATATTCTGATGATTGCTGCTCACCGTAGTCTGGTTTACCTGATGGATGGTCTTATACAGTTTTGAGCAATTCTGCATTAACCTGACGAATGAGAAACTCCAACAACATTTTAATCAGGTCATTTGGTTTAAAATTCTTGGCTTGCTTTTCTGAAGTTGATTTTGTGCAGACATTGTGGAAGATATATGACCACTCACGATTCTTATGCCCTGTGGAACAGCATGTTTTCAAAATGGAACAAGAGGAGTATACAAAAGAAGAAATTGATTGGAGTTATATTGAATTCATTGACAATCAAGATGTTTTGGATCTTATAGAAAAGGTTGTTTCTTTATATGATCTTATGGTTAAGGAGTTTTAACCCTTCAGTAGTTGCTGAAGGGCTTGGCATCCTATTATTTGCGAATTCTGATTTGTCCCCTTTGTGTTATAATTTGTCATGACTGCAGAAGCCTGGCGGGATCATTTCTCTCCTAGACGAGGCTTGGTATACATCCAACTTTTTAATACATCTTGTTTTTTTTTTAATTTGGGGATGTCATCTAAAATGCTTTCTTACCAAGCCTACGATAGAGTGCCGAGAGAGCTTATTTGGAGTGTTTTGAAGAAGAAGGGTGTCATAAGAGGTTACATAGATATCATAAAGGATATGTATGAAGGGGTTGTGACTAGTGTGCGGACTATTGGGGGGGAAACTAAGGAGTTTCCGGTTACGGTAGGTCTTCATCAAGGGTCAGCCTTAAGTCCGTATCTTTTCGCTTTAGTTATGGATGAGCTTACTAGTCATTTGCAAGATAATGTACCTTGGTGTATGCTTTTTGCAGATGATGTAGTTTTAATTGATGAGAGTAAAGTAGGTTTAAATGCGAAATTAGAATTGTGGAGGGTTGCTCTAGAATCAAAAGGTTTTAAAATAAGTAGGACTAAGACCGAGTGCATGGAATTTAATTTTAAGGAAGGTAGAACTATAGATAGAGCCCTAGTTGAAATAGATGGGCAAGAAGTGCCAAGGTGTGATCAATTTCGTTACTTAGGATCTATTTTCCATAAAGAAGGGGATATTGATAGGGATGTGGTGCATAGGATAAATGCGGGGTGGGTAAAGTGGAGGGCAGCCTCGGGAGTGTTGTGTGATAAGCGGGTTCCAAAAAGACTTAAAGGCAAGTTCTATAGGACAGCTATTAGGCCTGCAATACTCTATGGAGCGGAGTGCTGGGCACCAAAGAGGAGTCATATAGATAAGTTGAATGTAGCCGAAATGAGAATGTTGAGGTGGATGAGTGGGATAACTAGGAGAGATAGGATTAGAAATGAATATATTCGTGAGAGCCTGGGTGTAGCGCCTTTAGGGGAGAAGCTGAGGGAATGTAGGTTGCGGTGGTATGGGCATATGCAAAGAAGACCTTTAGATGCCCCTGTGAGAAGATTAGAAGGGATACAGGTAAACGATGCTAAAAGAGGGAGAGGGAGACCTAAGAGAACTTGGATGGAGTTAATAAAAAAGGATTTGACTTTATTATCTCTTACAAAAGAGGTAGCCCAAAACAGGTTGGAATGGAGGAGTAGGATCCGTGTCGCTGACCCCAAATAGTTGGGAAAAGGCGCTAATTGATTATGATTATGATTATGATCTAAAATGCTTTCTTACGTATTTCTCCTTGTAGTATGTTTCCTCGGTCAACACATGAGACGTTTGCTCAGAAGCTGTACCAGACATTTAAAAATCATCAACGGTTCAGCAAGCCAAAATTAGCGCGCACGGACTTTACTATCTGTCATTATGCTGGCGATGTAAGTAGTTTCTCTATGGGCCTTCTATTTGTATCTTTAATAACTTCATAGGGCTATCTAAAAAAATTCTAGTTGTGAATTCGCCGTGTCTTGCTCAATCACAAGTCATCTTGTGTGCAACTGTTGCTTGTCATTTTTAGTGAACTAGATGATTCTTGCATAGCAAGGAGACTAATTCCTATTAAGTTGCATGCTCAGAGGATAAAAAGAAACTAGCCACTTTATTTTGCAGGTCACTTACCAGACAGATTTTTTTCTAGATAAGAACAAAGATTATGTTGTTGCCGAGCATCAAGCACTTTTGAGTGCTTCTAAATGCTCCTTTGTGTCTGGACTCTTTCCACCTGTAGAGGATTCAGCCAAAGCTACTAAGTTTTCATCAATTGGGGCACGGTTTAAGGTTTTACACTGTTGACTAATGTTCTTTGTTCGTTATTTACTGTGGGATGTGAATTTTACCTTGTTAATATTGAACTGCTGCTTTATCATTTTACAGCAACAATTGCAAGCTTTGCTTGAAACTTTGAGTTCTACTGAGCCACACTATATTCGTTGTGTAAAACCAAATAACCTTCTGAAGCCAGCAATATTTGAGAATCAGAATGTCCTACAACAGCTTCGATGTGGGGTCAGTGGCAGCTCCGCTTCTTTCTCATTTATCATGACAAGCTTTGACAGTGGTTTCAGAAATAATCTTTATGCCTACATTTGCTATATGTAGGGTGTGATGGAGGCAATTAGGATAAGCTGTGCTGGATATCCTACAAGGCGAACTTTTGTAGAATTTATAGATCGTTTTGGTATTTTAGCTCCTCAAGTTATGGATGGAAGGTACCTTTACTATCAACATTACAGCGAGCTGCTCAATCACTCTGTTTATGACGATTGATAATGTTGGTCTTTTTCTCGGCAGATACGATGAAGTTAGTGCAGCTAAGATGTTGCTTGAGAAGGTGGATCTCAAGGGCTATCAGGTATATTGATATTGTATGAACTTGAGATGCTTGCTTGGAATTCTTCACATGGGGTATCTTTAAAATGATGTGATCTTTGTTGGTATATGTGCAGATAGGGAAAACAAAGGTGTTTCTTAGGGCAGGCCAGATGGCAGAATTAGATGCTCGAAGGACTGAAGTTTTGGGAAGATCAGCTGCCATTATCCAGAGGAAAGTCCGCTCCCACTTGTCTCGCAGAACATTTATCTCACTCCGGCAATCTGCTATACAGGTCCAAGCTATTTGCAGAGGTACTTTCATTTTATATATTTGCCTCAGTATATATACCGCAATGTATTTGGCAAAAACACTACTATGTAGTGGAAATAGGATTTATCATTATTGTCTCCTTCTGTAGGAGAGCTTGCACGTCATGTTTATTCAAATATGAGGAGAGAAGCAGCTTGTCTGAAGATCCAAAAATACCTGCGAATGTATTTTGCAAGAAAATCTTACAAACAATTGCTCTTTTCATCTATTACCATACAATCTGGTATGCGTGGGATGGTTGCTCGAAGCGAGCTTATTAACAGGCGTCGGACTAGAGCGGCAATTATTATACAAGTAATTATTAATAATTGGAACTGATGTTATTATGCTATCTTTTTTATCCTGCTAAAATTTTGAATTTTTTTCTTCTGATCTTTGGTTATTCCAAGATTTTGAACCTTTTATCTGCAATGATTTTTGGTGCAAGACTCGGTGCCGCCAATACTTGGCTCGTTTGCATTTCATTAGGACAAAGAAGGCTGCTATTGCAACCCAATGTGCATGGAGAGGCAGATTAGCCAAAAGAGAGCTGCGGAAACTTAAGATGGTAAAAATATCGTTTTGTGCTTTCTTCAAAGCTAGCCATAATATGGTCTCGTTTGTATGTTTAAACTTTCAAATTTGTGTTTGCAGGCGGCAAGGGAGACTGGTGCTCTGCAAGCTGCAAAGAATAAATTGGAAAAGCAAGTTGAAGAGCTTACATGGCGACTACAGTTGGAGAAGAGAATAAGGGTACATTTATCTATATTTATTTGTTTTAGAAGAGTGTTTTTGCTTTGTCAGGATAATTGTTACTTGCACTTCTTTCAACTAATATAGACAATTGCTATTCGTTAAACATAGATCTCTTCGGCATATCAAAGTTCTAATACAAATGGAACTCCTAGTTTTTGCTTTGACAATTCATGTTTTTTAACAGATACTGTTGCAATGTCTGAAGTTTTCAGTCAATGGTCTTTTGGTGGTTTTATTTCATATTCTTTTGGTAATTTGTTTCTGAGTTGTCTTATTTCCTGCCACAGTCCGATTTGGAGGAGGCTAAAAATATGGAAAACGCAAAACTTCAGTCTGCATTACAAGAGATGCAGCTTCAGTTCAAAGAAGCTAAAGAGTTGCTTATCAAGGAGCGTGAGGATGCAATCAAGGCTATAGAGGTAGCTCCCGTCATACAAGAAATCCCAGTTATTGACACTGCAATGGTGGAGCAACTTACAATAGAAAATGAAAATCTAAAGGTGAGTTCAGTTTGATTTTGTTTTGTTGTGTTACTGATTTGATTCGTGAAGTTGCTGTGATTATTTGCTTTGCATAAAAGCATTATGACTTGTATTCATTTGATCATCATCTCGTTTGAATATAGGCTATGGTAAGCTCACTCGAGAAGAAGATTGATGAAACAGAGAAGAAGTATGAGGAGACACACAGAATGAGTGAAGAAAGGCTGAAGCAAGCTGAAGAAGCAGAGACTAAAATTATTCAGTTGAAAACTGCAATGCAAAGGTTTTAACTGATCATTCATAGCCGCTAGTTGGGTAGTTCCCAAGGTTTGAGCATAATGTGACTGGAATGTCTTATTTCTGCTTTGTTATCTAATGCATTTTCAGACTTGAGGAAAAACTGTTTGACATTGAGAATGAGGATAAAATCCTTCGGCAGCAAGTTTTGAATTCTCCTGTGAAGCCCATAATGGAACATTTGACTGCTGCACTGACCAAGGTATATTTTCAGTTAAGAATTGTAAAAAGATATATCTAACCTGGGGTCAAAATACTGTATATCTAGTCATAAATGATAGACATGTTCTTAGTGCTTCATGTCCTTTCTTTTATAATACCTCTTCCTACTCCTCCCTCTTTTGAGGCTGTTGCTTTATTATCTGCAGGAGAATGGATATCAGGATACTGATCAGCATAAAGCTAAAAATGTATGTTTAAATATTGAATTGTCCTTCTCTTGTCAGCCATCTTTTCTGATTTTCTGAAGTTATATGTTCTTCAGGAACCATTGTCTGCTAGCAAAAATGATGCGGAATCTGAAAATAAGCTGAAGAAATCTCAAATGGAGAAACAATATGTAAGTTGTTGGTACCTATGCACATGTATGGGATATATTGTCCAGATGTTTTCAATTGTTTGCTTTAGATGAGCCTACATTGAAGGATGTTAATGAGGATGTCCATCTTCAGGAGAATGTCGATGCTCTTATCAAATGTGTGATGCAAAATATTGGATTCAGTAAAGGAAAGCCTGTTGCAGCTATTACAATATACAGGTGTCTCCTTCACTGGAAGTCTTTTGAAGCTGAAAGAACCAGTGTTTTTGATCGTTTGATCCAAATGATTGGCTCTGCAATTGAGGTAGTTAAGTGCTAATATTTATTTCAATTTTTATTATGAGCAATCATGGAATAATTTTCATTTTTAGGTTCTTTTTCTTATTGCAGAATCAGGAGAACAACGATCATATGGCTTACTGGCTGTCAAATACATCTACTTTGCTTTTCTTGCTACAGCGAAGCTTGAAATCAGGTGGTGGAGTTGGAGCAACGCCCCGCAAGAAACCTCCACCTCCAACATCATTATTTGGCCGCATGACTCAAGTATGACCATTGCCCTTTTATTTACTACAGTTACTGGTGCTTGCGGTTTCCTTAAGGTTAACTGTTATATAATCTCTTCTCTAAAGCATCTGTAGGAAAAAGGGAAGAAGAGAAATTGTTGATGAAAAGATTCCTTTTTTAGATGGATTTAAAGATACATTATAATGTGCTACCTTTTTTTTTAGGGTTTCCGGTCATCTTCTGCAAACCTTGGGGGACTTGATGTTGTCCGTCAGGTCGAAGCAAAATATCCAGCCTTGCTTTTTAAACAACAGCTGACAGCATATGTTGAAAAGATATATGGAATTATACGTGATAATCTGAAGAAGGAATTGCAAACATATCTGACATACTGTATCCAGGTATGGTCAAGCATTTCAACTAGTTGTCTCCCTTCTTATAAAAAATAAATAAATAAATAGATGTCTCCCCGCACCTCTTGCTTTAACAATTACATTATCATCAAAGTTGATGCAATGAAATTTTGGAACCACACATGACTGGAAATTATTTCACCTGAGGTTTTTTTTAATCTAAAGTTTGTATTCATTAGTGACGACAATACTGTTGAAATGATAATGAGGTCAGCTATGGTATTTTTTTGGGTATGTTGCGAGGATTACAGTGTGGAGAGCTTCCGAACTCATCTCAATTAATGATTGAATTTCAAATCTAAAGGATAGATTGATAAATCAACTCAAAATCATTGTTCTGGCAGTTGATATGGAATATTTTTTGTCTAGATGAGACCTTCTGTCAGCATTATGGTCAATAAATAGTAGGTGCTCAGTTAGGTCAATCGCTGTATAAGCATCGGTATGATTTTAAGTTATACAACTTCAATTTGAAGTCAGGATTGACTTTGGAGGAATCAAGGTTACTGAACTAGGTTCCTGCTAAGAATAAGGATTAAAGAAAGAATTATTTGATTGGTATTGTGGTTTATGTATAACTTCCAAATCTCTTATTTGAGTTTTGAGATTGTTTGCTATAAGTAATTTATTCTGAAACAGTGTGGTTCCCTAAAATGTGAAAATGCAGCAGCTTAAACCTATACACATATACTTCTAGCTTTGCATCTATGCCAGAACTTTTGTTCTGTAAGAACCATTGTATTGGTGGGAAGTTTATGCATGGGAGCATTTTGTAGGCAGATATTATTTTGATTCCTGTTATATGTACTTAAGTCTTGAACAGTTTATACCCTAGATGATAGCTTAAATTAGTGTTTGTTCTGAGTTGCAGGCACCAAGAACAACTAAAGCAAGCATGCTTAGATCATCTGGTCGATCGTTTGGCAATAATACAGCAAGTGGGCACTGGCAGAATATTATTGACAGCCTAAACGCATGCCTAAAAACATTGCAAGAGAACTATGTAAGAAACTGGAAAATGTGTGTGTGTGGGTGTGGGTGCATGCGTGTGTATGTGTGTGTGTGTGGGTAGACTGCCTTTAGGTCCAAAAATTCACCCGTGTATAACATTGGTGATGCTCTTCTAAAGTAAGACAAAAGCTAGCCTCCCCACTCACGGTGTTGTTTCACTGGCTACATACACTAAAATCAGTTTTGATCAACCAGACTAATTTAGTATGTTTCCTTGATAGCAATTAACTGCTACCAATTGTCCTTCCCTTCTGCTCCTCCCTCTCTTTTGGCAATAAGAAGTGAAACTATTATTAATTTCTTTCTCATTACAATTGTTTATCTAATTATAACAAGCGCATATTTTCACCATTTTTTTAAAGAGGTGTTCATCATTTTTCCTTCTTTCAGGTTCTTCCAATTCTCGTTCAGAAAATCTTCACTCAGGTCTTCTCGTATATCAACATGCAACTCTTTAATAGGTAGAACAGCTCTCTTAGGCGGTATCAATTTTTTCATGGGGAAAATGTTTTTGCAAATGCTGTCATGATCCTGTCTAAAGTGATAGTTACAGGCTAACAGCACCTTTTCTTTCTTGCTTTGTAGTCTTCTTTTGCGTCGTGAGTGCTGCAGCTTTACAAATGGAGAATATGTCAAAGCTGGTTTAGCTGAGTTGGAATTATGGTGTGCCCAAGCAAAGGAGGAGGTATTTTCCCTTCTCTCTCTCTCTCTCTCTCTCTCTCTCTCTCTCTCTCTCTATATATATATATATATATATATATATATATATATAGCGAAAAGAGAAGAGGTCTATTTTTTCGGATACCATTGGATAGTTTTATTAATTGCTTTAACAACTGTATCTGTAGTATGCTGGCACGTCATGGGATGAACTTAAACACATACGACAAGCTGTTGGCTTTTTGGTATGTAATGCTATTGCTTTTAATTCAGCTCCTGTAAGAATTTTTCTGTTCAATGTTGATACCTTATAAATTACATATGTAAATTGGTGCTTATTTGTGCCATTTGATGCCTATCTTTTCAACAGGTTATATTCCAGAAATCTAGAATATCCTATGACGAAATCACAAATGATCTTTGTCCGGTACTCTCCCTCTCTCTCACTCATATTTTACTGGTGGATAGACCATATGGATAAGTGCATACTCATGAGTTTGTGATTCTCACCCTGTATTCAAGAGGGAAAATTTAGAGTCACATAGCTGGAACAGAGAGGTTGAATTATGCCTCTAGTTGGGCCTCCTTACTCTGTTTTCTTATCATAATCATAACCAAGTAGCACCCTTTTCCAACAATCAGGTTGGGGACATGGATCTGATCTTATGCCTCCATTCTAGCCTGTGGTTTCCCTCTTCCTTTTTTGGCGTAATTTGCACATGGGAATCCAATCATCTTAGTGAGCATCCATTGGTCTATTTTGCATTTGCCCATACCAACGCAACCTACATTCCCTAAACTTCTCCCCTAAAGGTGCTACCCGAGAATGCTCATCTCTTAACCTTCCTCCTAGTTATCCCCCACATCCACCTTAGCATCTCATTTCGGCTACATAGGGTATTGCACGTCTTATGGTCATCCTATAGAATTTGCCTTTAAACCTATGTGGAATGTGCCTGTCACAAAGAACTCCCGAGGCTGCCCTCTACTTTACCCACCTTGCATTGATCCTATGCACCACATAAATATCAATATCTCCCTCTTTTGTGGACAATGGATCCTAAAAATAGTGAGTTGCTCACACAGGCACTACTTGCCATCTATTTCAATTAAGGTTCTACTTATACTTCTACCTTCCTTAAATTTAAATTTAAATTACATATACTCCACCTTAGTCCTACTTATTTAAAACGTTTTGACTCCTGAGGTTTTATCTACAGTTGGGGTTTTGCGATTAAACCTTTTGGTTTTTTTATAGAGGTAATAATTTTATCTTTAAGATATGAAAGAATATAACCACACCAAGAATGAATACGTCATACATCTCAGATTAAGGTAAAAGTTTGATTGTCATCTTTTCAAGTGAGCCAAAAAATTTCCACCAGCAACATGTTTTTGGAAAATTGCAAGAACCACAAAATAGGCAAATCTTGTGGAAACTGGTGTGAACATACAAGGGGCCATTCAAATTTCTTCTTCTCCTGATCATGGTGCCAGGCCTCAAATGAATGATCGGGTTAATTAGTTCAATAATTTACAAAATTTGTTTGCATTCTATTTGTCTGTTCTTATCGGCTATTGACACCCATCCTTTTGATACTTCCATTCTCCCCGTATGATGTTTCTTCATCGTACATACATGTGATAGTTCCCCTTATTTGATTGTCTGTGCAGATATTGAGTGCGCAGCAACTTTATAGAATATGTACACAGTATTGGGATGATAACTACGGTACACAAAGTGTATCTACGAATGTAAATCTCTCTCTCTCTCTCTCTCTCTCTCTCTCTCTCTCTCTCTCAGCATGCAAGTATTGCAAACCTAAAGCAACTCGGATTTGCATTCTGCCATTGATTGTGTTTGTGGAAGAAAAAAATTGTGGCAGGGAGTTTTGTCTGTTTTCTATTGACCGAACTGCCCACTGGGCATGGTACACTCTACCGTCTGATCCTGGTATTTAGGACCACACAATTGGCTTGCGCAAAAACCCAAGCTAAAAGTTCGTGCAATGAGGTTGACCATGTTTTAGTTGCATTGCTAGGGCATTTGTTGTAATCCATAACCGACTTAAATCATCTTTTGGTTATTACATACTGATGCATAGATGTGTTTCAATTCACTTAATGAACAGCTTCTTTCTTGTTTATAGAGTAAAAGTGAAACAAAGTGTAATCGAGAAACTGATGAGTGTAATTCGCTTCTTCTCTTTCCAGGTGATTTCCAATATGAGGATTCTAATGACGGAGGATTCAAATAACGCTTCTATGAACTCCTTTTTGCTGGATGACAATTCTAGGTACGGACAAACATTATTGCTCGGCAAAAGTTGTGGACTTGCATAGCTGATTATTGTTGAATATTTTAATGCAGCATTCCATTTTCTGTTGATGACCTATCAAATACGTTGCAAGAGAAGGACTTCACTGATGTGAAGTCTGCTGAGGAGCTTCTTGAGAACCCAGCCTTCCAGTTTTTGGATGAGTGAGGTTGTACAGTAAAAGATAAATATTCCATTCTATCCGTAGAATTCCCACTCCCGCAGTGCAACAGATGATGCCAATGCCTTGATGTAAATCCACCCATTTTTCAACAATGTAAAATTATTTTTGTATTTTATTTTTTTTGTCCATTTAGTTGCGCCAAATATTTTTAGAAGCAGTCTGAATGATGGGCAAAGGAGATGGCTTTTGTCATGCCACTCGGTCCCTTTTTTTTTTTTACTGTTATTATTTGGTGAGTTGTAAAAGGGGCTAAGGGCAGCATTCTTTTATAGCTTTAAAAGGTCTAAATTCAGTTTATACAAGCGATCAAGTGGGAAGTGCATTGTCTTCCCCGTGTCATTGTTGTAAAGGCAACAGGCTATATGAACATAATCAATTCATAGAAAATTCTTTTTGGATTTGGTGATGGAAATTGTAAAAGATCGGAAAGTGTTAATCATTTGAAACAGTTGTCCGGACCTTCATATTTACATTAATTCTTTTGTTAAAGAAAAAAGTTGTCATCGATTCACCTTTGAAATTTTGCGGTGTTGTCATGTTATGCTTATTTTCTGCCCTCTTCTGCAAAATAACTCTGTCGTGCAACCTTTGACGAGCAAGACAACTCAGCAATATAAATTTCAAGGCATACTATAGTAAAACCGAGAAGTGATACCAGTATTTGGAATGGAAGTCACCTGGAAACTGAGCTATGGTCCCCACGAACTTTGAAAGTTCATCAATGAGACCACTCCAAAATTGCCAGCCATGAACATTTTGCACACTCCCTCTTGGCGGCACAGATCATGAAATGACGAATAGAACGGGGCCATGTTCATTGCAGGGCTGTGACCAAGCGGATATATAACCAAGTGGTGAAGCTGTCGCAGCCGTATAGGATCCGATATCAACAGTAAGCACATGCACTTCAAGGAGTGACTGTTTCTTTGCACCGTGGCTTGTTGAAGCTTCACCAGCTGATCAGACGTCGAGTCATTTATCATTGTCTTTATCATCATCATCATCATCATCATCATACGCCTTATCCCAGCTATCTAGAGTCGGCGGCATGGATTATATACCACATTTGACTCTTATCGGAATCAAAATGATATAAAATCCATACAAAGAAACATAGTGGCAAGTTTTTATGCCGGATGCCCTTCCTGACCCAACCCTCCGAAGAGGGGACAATGATAAGGAGATTTAACATCATCATATTCATCATACACCTTTCCAAATATGTGGATTGGCTTCATGACATGATAGTTGCACATAAAATATTTATCAAAAAGAGAAAAGCCATTTATAGTTGCTCTTTCCCAGCTAAGGAAAGCACGGCGATATGCTGGCCACGCCTATTATCCAATGTCACTCAAATCACTAGCTCTCACAGGTGAACCATCATCCCTAACTCGGCTAACCTAGTCAATGAGCATCATAATTTAGGCACAAATCCGACTTCGGTCCTCGTACTAATAAACACTAATCTAATTCATAAATGAAATGATTAATTAATGTCGCAGATTAGTGAACAAGGCCGGGCGACAATCCCGTTCGAATTTCGGTTAGGAATGGAATGGGGTCAAATTGGAATCCTGGGGTGGGATGATAGACGCCCCCCGCGCCTTCTTCTCGGGACGTTAAAAATAACGGAACCATCCATCATCATCGTCCCCAGCTCCATCCCCGCCACCATCCCGCAAGCCTCGCCTCCATTAAAGCTCCCCCAACTTTCCCTTTTCACTCCGGAGTCCCCCCCTCCACCTCCTCCTCCTCCTCCTCCGTGGCATGCCATACAGCTAGGCAGGTACCCACCATCCTTTTTGAATTCTTCTCTTATCTTTTTGAAAATCAGAATTGATTGGTGTTTGGATAACATTCGGATCAGAAGGAGTCTGGTTTGCCTTTTGAGCCGCTTCCCCGGCGTCTCTTTATCGTTCTATTGCACTCTGTTGCTGCCTGATTGGGGGAATCAGGTGGGTTCGATGGCATTGAAACGTCCGCGAATGCTTTTGATTTTGGGTCGATAGGTTTGTGTGAATTATGAGAAGATTACCTTATTTGGGGAAGCTTCTGCTGCTGCTGCGTTTGTTTTCGGAAGGGGAGGATGGAGAGGGTGCAAGCGCCTGGTGACGCGAAATTTGTCTATGTTTCTCCGTTGAATGCGCATGAATTGTGCAATGGTGTCGGCGGTATTCAGGCGCCTGATCATTCTACGGGTCAGAAGTTCCTGCGGGAGCGGTCTGCTGTTGTGTTTCCAGGCGATGGGTATTTTGTAGGGAATTATGCGCGTAATGTTTCGGTGCAGACTGGGGAGGAATTCTCGGCGGAGTTCCTTCAGGATCGCGCCCATGCGAAGGGAGGTGTGGATTGGGATCGGTGGAATGGAGGAACTCTTCCGTCTGACCAATTTGTTCGAATGGCCAGTGAAGATTTGTCGAATTTTGCGCACAGGGTAACAGGGTCTAATTATGAATATGGTTCTTCCCCTGCTGCTCTCGGGGACAAAGGGCCTCCCGACCAGACAAATGATAGAAAGTTCAGTCACAAGAATAGTGATCTGAAAGTGCCCAATAGTTCGTTTGAAGAAGCAAATAACGATCAGGGGTTTCCCACCAGTGGATCAGGTCCGTGGAATTCTTCTAGTAAATTGAAGCTACTCTGCAGTTTTGCAGGAAGGATCCTGCCTCGGCCGAGTGATGGAAAACTCAGATATGTGGGGGGAGAAACACGAATGATTACCATTAGAAAGGACTGCTTGTTCAATCAATTTATGCAGAGGACTCTGGCAATCTATAAGCAACCTCACCAAATAAAGTACCAACTCCCTGGGGAAGATTTTGATGCCCTCATATCTGTATCATCTGACGAAGATCTTCAGAATATGATAGAGGAATATCATGGGCTTGAGAAAGCTGAAGGATCTCGAAAACTTAGGATATTTCTTATCTCGTCTGTTGAATCTGATGCCATTGATGTGAGGGATGGACAAAACAATTCTGAGTTCCATTATGTGGTGGCTGTTAATGGGATGCTAGATCCTAGCCCAAGAAATAACTCAAGTGGCTACAGAGATTCGCCTACTTCTTTGCCACCCCTGGGCGTTAACAGTTCGAATGGAATGTTGTCTCAAACTAAACCCCCTTTTTATCTAAATGCCAGGACCTCTCCTACGCATTCGCCTCCTTTTTCCCCTGTTCCTGGCAATGGGAGAGATTCTCGAAGTGGACAAAAATATTCATATGAAGATCAATTCTGCCTCCGTGGTGCCAATAACGAAGATAATCCTCTGTACACAGAGCAGACACCGGAGAACTGTTATCTTCTTGGTGTCAATTATTACCAGCATGGGGAGTCCGGGAAGAATCAACCTAACAAGGGCATGGATGTGGAACCATTGACAAATCCTCAAAGAGTCCATTTTCACAAACGAAAAACTAGCAGAGAGCTATCTCCTTCAGTTCTTGCCCGTGTTGTAAGTGACATAGATAGACATTCTTTACTACAACAGCCATCGCTTAGAGAAAGGGCTTTTCACTCTGATAAGGGTCAAAGGCAGCCGGAAGACTTAACAAGTCTGTTGGCTTCTAATGATTTAAATGGGTCCTTTCATGTAATGCCTCATGTGCTTTCAGATTCACAGCTCCAGGAGCATTCTGGGAGGTCGATGTATGGCTTGTTAGAAGAAACTTTGCACCAGTTTGCTTATCCTGGCGCCCCGTCAGCTCCACCTATGAGTGAAAGTTTTAGGTTTGAGGGGGAAGGAGAACATCCAGAGAATCCACGAGATGAAGAGTTTAAATCTCAAAATAAAATATCGAACTTTTCACAAGGGTCGGAATTTACAAGTGGCGGGGAAAATATTTGCCAGAATGTGTATGGTGATAAAACAGAAAGGGAACATTTAGGGAAAATTGGGTTGAGGAAATTACAATCACAGGACCATTTCGATAAACCCATTTTGTATTTTGACATGTTGATCCAGCCTGATGGGAAAGGAAAGCATCATGAACACGAAATTGAAAGAAATTCTTCACCTACTTATTGCCGGAGTGAATCATCTTGCATTGACTCCCAACTAGTAGGTATAAATGGGTTTGAAGTTTCCCCACAAAAGGTAGAGGCCTCAGAAAGTGTGGATCCTATCCCTCTTGTTAGTTTTGATAGAAATATTCTTGAGGATGCTGCTCTGAGCATTCAGTCCGATAGGGTGTCAGTTCATCCTGAAATGAGTGAAAGAATTGTGAAGAATCAGCCATGTGGGATTTCAGAGACTACAAGTTGTCTGGCAGAGAACTTGGCCAGCAATGTCATAGAATCGGTGCCTTCTCTTTCATCTACAAATACCAAGGAAATAGACTTTCAAAACCATATGGGCTTCCTGCAGTCTGGCTTTTGCAGTGACTTGATGTCTAATACGTCCCCTGGATTGATTTCTGTTATACCCGGAGATGCACAGAATAATGTGGGAGCTGAAGCTGAAAGCTTTTTAGATTTGGAACCACCTGTTAGAATTGCTGAAAAGAGGCTGGACTTGAACTTTTATGGCGGTAAATTGAATTCGCCAACCGTCTTTCACGATGAAGCTGGAAATGAAACTTTGAGGGGGCAAGAATCTCTCCTTGATCTGGACCATGTTAGATTTCTGTCTCCGGAGCCTGAAGATGTGGGCCAAGGTGGCTTTTCTTGTGAAGTATTTAATGCAAAACATGGTGCCTCTACTCAAGAAGGATCTAAAAAAGAATTTTCGGAAAAAGTTCATCTGGAACCTGTGGTTGTTGTTGAAGACGTAACTGATAATATCCCTTCTGGGATTCAACATATGACACAAACTATTCCTTATGTGCATTATGAGACGCTTGAAGATCTGAAGACTCCAGACATCTCTTCACCGAAAGTCACTGATTCAGAAAATTCTATCCCAGAATTCGAGTTTGAGGTAACTGTGCTAAGTACGTTGTCTTCTTGTCCTTTTCCAAGGTAGCTGTGATTTATTGGATGCGTGTATTTGTGCTATAAGCTTCCTGTATTCAGATGGATTTGCCTTTTGCTGTAGGATGCTAAAGTTGAAGACACGGATGTGGATGAGGCAATTAGTGATGCTGCAATAGCTGAAATGGAAGCTGGGATTTACGGATTGCAGGTACAATGTATATCACTTTATTTCTACTGTATTTGATTGGAAATTTATTTGATGTAGATGTTCCTCTTTCTGGTTGCTTCTGCCATAATGGATCCTTAATCTCTGCAAGTCATGTTTTCTTGGTATCAGGCACATTGTTCACATAAGTACAAATACGATTATTGCAATCAAACTTTTTAAGCCTTTTGAAATTGAATCTTCCATTATGTCAATGGCGTAAAATTTTGGGTCCATGGACAGATAATAAGGAATGCTGATCTAGAGGAATTACGGGAATTAGGATCTGGTACATTTGGAACTGTTTATCATGGAAAGTGGCGGGGAACAGATGTTGCCATTAAAAGGATAAAAAAGAGTTGCTTTGCTGGCCGGTCATCAGAGCAGGAGCGCTTGGTAAGTCTGCACCAGTAATATGTATTAGATATATTCCTCATATCATGCTTTTCTTTTTTGTGCGGCCTTCAACTTAGTGGAGTGTTGAATCAAGAAGTTAACAGATGAGCTTAGTTAATTTTTAAATGTTTCATCACTTTACAGACCAAAGACTTCTGGCGGGAAGCACAAATACTCTCTAAGCTTCATCATCCTAATGTGGTCGCTTTTTATGGGTTGGTGCCAGATGGGGCTGGAGGAACATTGGCAACTGTTACTGAGTTCATGGTTAATGGGTCTCTTAGGCATGTCTTACTAAGAAAAGATAGGTGAAGAGGCCATAACTTTCGATCTTAATTTTCATCATTGTGGCCTATATTAGAGAAATATATTCTAAATCCACTTTTTACAGGACTCTTGACCGCCGTAAGAGGCTTATAATTGCAATGGATGCAGCATTTGGGATGGAATACTTACATTCAAAGAACATTGTCCACTTTGATCTCAAATGTGACAATTTGCTTGTCAATATGAGAGATGCTCAGAGACCCATATGCAAGGTTTGTCTGCAACGTACAAGCTTGCATAACATTTAATAGTTGCAGGTCATATTAAATACTAGAGTACATTGTAGACAAGAGAGTCGGGAGAGCAAGGCACGGGATACATATTGGAGTTTTGCAATGGCCTATGATCTGGCAGTTGCAAATATTTTTTCTAAGAAGAAGAAAACATTTAGTTAATTTTAACGGGTGTCCAATGATGAGTACATCAATCAGGCCCCAGATAAATTGAGGTTTTCTATTCTAGGGGAATTTTACTGCAAACTTTACAATGTCTTCACAGGTTGGTGATTTTGGACTGTCAAGAATAAAGCGCAACACCTTGGTTTCAGGTGGGGTAAGGGGAACCCTTCCATGGATGGCTCCAGAATTACTTAATGGGAGCAGCACTCGTGTTTCTGAGAAGGTTGTTTTTATTGTTGTATGTTCTATCTAGTTAGTACTATCGATTATTAATCCAACTGTCTATTTAACAGGTTGATGTTTTCTCATTTGGCATTGCAATGTGGGAGATTCTTACAGGAGAGGAGCCCTATGCAAATTTGCATTGTGGTGCAATTATTGGTAGGTCTGTTCAACCTAATATTAACAAGTGAAATTTACTGAACTTTTTAGCCTTCGTCTCAGATAGAACGATTTTCATGAAATACCCATATGTGGTAAATATTTGCAGAAAACAAAGTTTCCATCATACCTAACGTAGAATTTTGGTTTTTCAGTATTGCAATTCTAGATTTTACCTTTTGAGATGCGGGTGGGTGGTATGTGTTAAACCAAGATCTTAAAATGCATATATTTCCAACAGGAGGAATTGTGAATAACACTCTGAGGCCACCGATTCCTGGTCGTTGTGATCCTGAATGGAGAAAACTCATGGAGGAGTGCTGGTCACCAGACCCTGCAGCCCGGCCATCATTTACTGAGATTACAAGCAGGCTACGAACGATGTCAATTGCACTGCAGAATAAAGGGCAAACTTCAGCATCTAACAAATGAAGTGCGGACAACAGTATAGTTTGCACACACTTTGTAAAGCTGACGTCTTTTTACACGTTGGAAAGCATGTAGAGTGCTTGCAGAGGCATGTTAGCTTGACCAGAAAAGAGCAACGGAAAAGAAAAAAGAAATTGCTTAATTTGGTGGAGGGTATTATCCGTTTGGAGATCATAGCTGTGAATAAGTTGTGTATGTTCTTTAGTTTTTTCCATTTACTTAAGTTACAATAAATTTATTTGTTTAATTCTTTGAGACGAAATATATCTGTAAATGGCATTTACTATGTGCATCACTTTTATAGAGGCAAAAAAGATAAAATGTACCACTTTTGATTGTACATGTCTACATTCTTCTTTTATGCCCCAAAAAAAATCGACATTCTTTTTTACCGAAGTTAGACCTCACCTCACTCCATGTGCACTGAGCTTCACAAAATCCATGTGGTTGGGTCCAACTGCAACTAATGTGTAACCCAAAAATAAGAAGGGACGAATTTGTAAGAATGACATAATTGGAGAGTAGCCATTATTACCAGCATGGGCTTATAGCATCGTTCGTTCCTTTTTTTTTTTATTCAATCATAGTTATTATTAGTTCCTTCAAAGAAAGCTCAAAACAGACCAAATTATGAATTCTTATCCATGGCCATGTACACTTTTGTACACCAAATTTGTCAGGCGCCTCCATCCGTATCAGCCCAATAATCGAACAGTCACCATCAAATTGGGCTGCCAAACCCGGCCCATTTAAGCAAAGAGGTTGGGCTTTCAGCTGATGGACCCCATTTCTTCACGAGCTCCTCGTACTCCGCCTTCTCCAGTTCTCGTGCACCCACTCTATTTTTCCACACCCGAGTCGCCTTCACTAGCTCCATCTCAGCTGCCATCAGTATAGATTCCAAATCAATTTCCAATTCTGAATCCCATTCGAAACCTAGTTTCAAATTGACGATTGCTTTCTCGTCCTCTTTCTTGCATGAAAACTCCGAATCGGATTTTCCAATGTGTCTCTCTTCCAACATTTTTAGAAATTCATCCTCTACTGCATTAGCTTCTGTTTCTGTCGAAATATAATGCATTAGCTTCTGTTTTTGTCGAAATATAAAATAAATAAATAAGATTTCTATTTCCAATTAGCTCGAGCTTTTGGAACTTGGTTCTTTCACACACACACAGCCACGTGGTAGAATCTTAGTAGAACTATATCTAGAGCTTAGTAGAAATAGATGGACAAAAAATGACAAAGTGTAATCAATTTCGTTACTTAGGATCTATAATTTATAAAGCATAGAACTTTAGTATAAATAAATGAATAAAAAATGACAAAATGTGATAAATTCCGTTACTCAGGATCTATAATTTATAAAGCATAAAACTTTAGTATAAATAGATGGACAAAAAATAACAAAGTGTGATTAATTCCGTAACTTATGATTCATAATATATAAAGAAATAAATATTTATAGTGATGTGGTGCATAAGATAAATGTGAGGTGGATAAAGTGAAAGGTAGTTTCGAAAGTTTTGTGTGATAGGCGAGTGCCAAAAAGGCTTAAAAGACAAAGTTTATATGATAGTCATTAGACATGCAATACTCTATAGAACGGAGTATTGGGCACCAAAGAAAAATAACATACATAAGCCAAAATGAAAATACTAAGGTAGATGAGTAAGATAATTAAAAGAAAGAGAATAAGAAATAAATATATTTGCAAAAGATTAGGGGTAACACATTTAGAGGATATGCTGATGAAATATAAGTTGTGTTGGAATGAGTATATGCAAAGAAGACTAATAGATATCCTTATGAGAAGATTAGAATGGATTCATATAAATAATGTCAAAAGAGAAACCCAAGAAAAATTGAATAGATTTATTAAAAATATATATAATTTTACTATATTTTACAAAAAAGTTGGCACAAAAGGGCCTAAATCATAAGATCCATATCACCGACTCCAAATAGTTAGGAAAAATGCTACTTAATTATGATTATGAACTTTTTATAAACTTAAGTTATTTCAATAATTCTACGTGCATACCAGCAAAGTACTCGCATGATGTATCTTTATCATTATTGTCTAGATCTTCTGAGGTCACCGAGTTGTCGGATGGAGGCCTCCAGGAGCGAGCTCGAACTAATCCCCTCTCCATTGTAATGAAGCCTTCTTCTTTCTCCTCCTCTTCGTTGAACTTGCGATTGTGATCAGTGGATGAAGTCTCTATGGTGATGAAATTGAGATCAGTGTCTAGAGATGAAACTCTCCGGTTAGAGCCAGTTAGAGCTCTAGCTGCGGTGTGTTTCTTCAGGTCAGGGAGGCAAGGGAAACACCTGTTTCCACTCTTTTTGTTACCTGCACCACAATATTTCATATGATTAAATGGAAAAATTATGTACAATTATGTCTTTTTTCCTAGACATGAATGATAAATAGCATGCTTTTCAACCAGACAACATGAGCCAAAATACAAGCTGCATGTACAGGTAGACTAGCATTAATCTGCCATGCCCCTTTTGGGCCTTTCTTCTTGTTTTTACAATGGAAAATCAGAAACATCCCTGTTCACCATATTTACAAAAAAAAATATAATATCGAGATTTGAACATGTTTTCTTTATCTAAAACTGAATAAATGTTTGCTTCTCTGTCACAAACTCACGAGACTCCAAACTCGCACAAACTTGTATTTCAATTCAGTTTGGCAGCGGCTCAATTTTGTTCGACTCAGGAAAAATTTGGCATTGAGCAATAAGTATCCAACCAAATAACTACAAATAATGGGAAACTTTGTTAGACTTAAGAAAAACACAAGATTTATGCAATATAAGGGCTATAAATTAATCAGTGAACCTTGGCAGTTTCCTAATTTTGTTCTGGCACATAGGGCCCGTAACATTCTGATAAAATTTGTAGCATTTAGATAAAAGATAGAATTTGGAAAAATAGTAAATTCAGAAAATTGAAAAAACATTTACTTTTTAATTCGTCTGAGATGGGAGTCGTAGAATTTGAAGAATATTTGGCAAAATTGGAAGAATTTGTGACAAAGGTTTGCTAAGCTTTTCTTCTTATAAATTCATCTGAGTAAAGCAGAGTAGCAATTAAACAAGTTGATAGAATTTAAAGATGGGGGCAGCACTCACGGATCGAAGGCTGCCGTATAATAACCTGTGACTCAAGTGATTCTGACTCCATGATGGTGCAATAGAAGCTCACAGTCAATCTGCCGCCAGTGGCCTTCCCACAGAGATCAAAACTCACAGTCCTCCCACTATACTTGGAACCATGAGAACCCCCCAATATTGGTTCCAGATCACCAAAATCCATTGAAAAAGTGCCCAAGTCACTCTCTCTCGCCTCCACCAAAGCCACCCATATGCTAAAACTATTCAACACGCAAGTGCTAATTTTACAATAATGTAAGAATATCTCATCCAAGGTAGCCACCCCCTCAGAAACATGCACTGGCAATGTTTGCTCACCTTCCCATCCTTTGGTTCTCCATCCAACTGCTAAAGCCTTCCCTTCCATGCTCATTGGCAGATCCTTGATCTGATGGACCTGCAAACATACTAAGCCTCTGAACTGGGACTGCTTTGAGTGATCTTTTCGCTTCCGGAAACACAACACTGGTTTGTTCCTAAAATTCTTGGGAGTTTTGCTAGAGCAGCCGTCCATGATGCTTTTTCTTTCAAACGACCTCTGATTAAGAGAGACTTGCTGTTCCACAAGCTAAACTGCTCATAGATAACGCTGTGTACTTATTTATATTTTCTAAGGGTGGCAATGGATGAGTTGGTTGATCGAGGCTGGTGATCATGCATGGAAAGTGGTGATTATTCTTTATTCATGAGTTGTAAAGAGTGAGAGCTAGTGTGGAGTATATAATTGATGGAACAGAGGATCAGTGTGGAGAGTGAATATAACTAAATCGACAAAGAACACAAGGATAGCTTAGAATATTCATTGAGGGCTGGAAGGTGTGCTAAAGGGGAGGCAGATATGCACTAGTATACATGTTTTGTTTAGGAACATAATCATGAGGGAGGTTTGGTGCATAGGCTTTATTATGTGGTTAAAAGATGATCAGCCACGTTAGATGTTGATGATGGTGATGAATGAATAAGTAATAGGGAAAAGTTTAAATGAGACCATTCTCATATAGCTTAAATGAGCCAGAATAATCTTGAGCCGTCAAATCAAAATCTGATGGTGGCGATCATTCACACTTACCTATCTGTAATTTGACACCTGCCATCAAATCTTAATCTGATGGATGGAGATGGCTTGGCTCATGCCAGCTACATGAGAACAATCTCATGTAAACCGGTCTCTAAGTAATAACAATAACATCACCACTAACAAACATTAATTATAACATTAATAACAACAATGAACTTTGTACGCAATAGTTGTAAATTACAGAGCTAACATCACCAACTTATGAACCAGCTCCACCCAGCAATCCCTCTGTCCCATATTAACTGTTCTATTTGGTGTTTCAAAAGAACTAATTTCGCAAATTATTACAAGAAAGGCAGAGACTACTGCATCTCTCACATTTCCAAGTGGGCGAGCATTCACACTTAAAAAATACTCCCTCCGGTCACTTTTAATTGATACAAATTTTTTCAAATGAACTAAATAGTTAGTTTATTTGGAAAAAAACTGTATCAAGTGACCAGAGGGAGTATCAATTTCTCAAGCCATGAACATGACTGGGAGTCTATGTAAGGTCTTGAGTGCAAAATTCATACCTGTATTTCAGTAAACAACTTAGCTTAAATCATCATTGTCTCAGAAAATGCATTACTAAGTTCGTCCGGGAAATATGTAACTGTAATTCTTGCCGAACAGTTGAATGGTCAAAATGCAAGGAGGGTTACAAGGATCACATGCAACGGATGACCTTTTATGGAATGTGCGATTCTACTGGAAAAAAGGAGAGATGATACATCTCTTGCAACTCATAAGCGTACCAGAAGTTGATCATACATTTGACCAAAAAAAAATTCCTCTCCTTCATTAGCCATATATACATGTGGGAGTGTCAGTCCCTCACGGACACAACCTCTGAAAGTAAGTCGAAAGCAGTATTTCATAAAAAAAACATTTTCTTCATTGCCTACTACTTTGATCATCAGATATTGTCTCTTCCGAAGATGCATCACTATCTAATACAGTAGTGTCATCCAGCCTTTGAGCATTCTGAGATGTCCTATTCAAATCAACTGTATTTTCCTTACTATTGGTTCCTATAAGAGGCTTCTGAGTAAAATCCTCGTTTGTAGAAAGACTCAACCTAGTCTCCATCCATGAAAAATCTGGAGAATTAGACAAATGAGTCACAGATGATGACCTTTCAGATACTCTCAAGCAGCCTTTTTTGTTACGTTTACTGCTACCTTTTATATCGACTTGTCTAATATTATTTAAGATGTCTGGATCCTCTAAATTAAACAACGCCAATGCAGGAGTAACCTTTGAATCATTTGGTGGCACAGCCAATTGCATTGGCCTTGGAGAAACAGGGCCAACTTCTTTAAGCCAATGAGAAAGATTATCCTCAGCCTGCACGCTCAGTAGCTCGGGAACTTCAGTAAGATTTTCTATGCTTCTACCACAACTATACATTGCAAACTGATCTACCTGTTTTTCCTGTAGATTTAATGCCCCAGGTTCAGCTATGGCCTGTCTGATGTTGGAATGTGTGTGATATCTCTGACCTTTAGCTTTTCTCTGCCATCTTGATCCCATGCTATGAATTTGCAAGTCTTTGTTTGTCATGTTTGCTGGCCGATATGATTCAAAAGTTTGGAATGGATATCCCTTTATGATAGCTTCTTGCTGATTTACTTGCATTGAAGGTCTGTCTTTCTGAGTATAGACATCTCCAAGTGAGAGACGAGTGTCTGTTGTTGAACTCTGAAGACTTGAAGAAGAGCAAATTTGCGAGCTGTAGCGGAACATATAATCCGGAGGTGTGCAAATGGTATTATTTTTAAGTTTCAATTGTTCCACATCCCACTGAGCAGCCAAGTCATCAGGAACTCTCCATTTTGAAAAGTGCAATTTGGGATCACGCAAGATAGTATCCCAGCTGCCTCTACCATGCCTTCTAACGCCAATCCAGAGGTAATCTAACTCTTCTTCTGTCCACATATAGCCAAGCTGCCTCACAGCATTCACTGAAGAGCCATGTTGATCTCCTTTCAGCATCCTCACTTTGCTTAAGATATTGTCAGCTACCTGCATGTGTTTGGGCATTGTTGGGCCCTCATTCGAGGCAGGAAGATGGCCACCATTTCTATAGATGTAATTAGAGGCCTCATTTGCATATGAGGAGCGTCCACAGGTAATATCTGGGCAAGCAGAGAATTTAGCGAAATGTTGGTTGGAATGGCCATTTCCCAAGCTCAGCTGATGCACAGAGTTGCCTTCCGGATATTCAAAAGAATACGATGACGGAATCTCTCTTTTACATGTTAATGCAGCAACTTCATCTATATATCCTCCCAAGTATTTCTACAAATTTGGTGCAGAAATTCATTCAACAGGAATTCACATGGAAGCAGAACAAAAGAAAAAGAACGCTCATGATAAAAAATTGTTTAGTTATAATGGGTAAGGACAAAAGAAACAGTCAAAACAGAAGGGGGCAACCACTGGTTTTAGGAAAAAATAGAGATCTACCGGCTGACAATGACCCTGAACCGATATGTTGACTGAGAACATAGGAGACGAATGTTCAGATCTTCCTGTCCTTTTGATGCCATTGTCATGCAGAGAAGTGGCTTTATGCAAACTCGTTGCTCTAGGAATACCTAAAATAACAACAAATTAAATAAATAAAAACTTAAGCCCAGTAGTCAAAACAATTAAGAAACGAACCAAACTTCCTCCAATTTTTTTCCTATTTACCTTTAGACAAAGCCGTCACATTCAGGTTCATAGCACAAGGTGGAGCAACAGATAAATGTAGATGGGCCCCATCCACTGAAATATCAGTGACTTGAATATAACCTTCAGATGGCTTCATGACATTGTCTACCATGGTTGGTAAAGTTTCTCCATGAGAATCAGCAATCTTCGCTGAGACAGGCTGAGTCTCCCCAGTGGTAGACACTGAAAAGATATGTCCATAACTACTATTAGAAAATAATCTATCAGCCTTGACAGATTCATGTTTTCGAAGATTACCAACATGTTGTTGCTTCAATAAAGAAAAACTCTGGCCTCGATTGTCTTCCCCATGATAGTTCTCTAGCTTTTCTCCAACATTGTTCGTATAATAACAAGGAAACATCACTACAAAATGCGGAAAGATATAATACTGTAGAGCAGGATGAAGAAATATAAACGAATTTACATCTTAGTCTCAGGAGCACCTCCAGTAGAAGTGGGTTCTCGTCTCTCTTCTCCTGATTCCAAGTTCTGTTTGTCATTTATAACAGTGAACAGTTTACTCACCAGTTTTGTGAATATCAATTTTTGTTAGGGACACAAAAATGCAGCCACGAAGAAATACAAAAGGATGCTTTTGAGATCACAAAGAAAATGGAGAAGAAGAATAACTTCAAATGCCATTTTCGAAAAGTAAATTACCTTCTCTTGTTGTCCAATACGTGAAGGTTTCATGCCTTGATTAGCTTTGGAATCAACTCTATCGGTTGGCTGGAGTCCCAGATTCCAATTTGACTCCTCTTTCACACCCACAAGCTTTTTTGTCTTGGTCCTTCGGCGGAAGGTGATTAATGGGACTCTAAACTTTGCAGGTGGCTTGTCACCATTTCCTGCACCAGACTTCATACTTTGGAGCAAACCATCTTCTGAATGAATCTTATTAGATAATGTGGAACTTCTACATTCAGAAGTGCAATTTCCTTCAATTGATGAGCCCCTCAGAACTGAATCTGATGTCTTTCTGATAGTCACATCAGATTTAAGAGAATCAACTTTTGCTTCAAACGAAGTACTCTCACCAGGAGTCATCCCTGAAGAGACTTCTTCCGAATCAAATATGATTGTTTGCGTCTCAGATTCCTTAATGCATTCCTTTGATCCATATTCCGACTCTTGGACTTGTTTCTGCTGAATATCTCCTGAAGCCGGGATCGCATCAGGACTGGCCAATTTCCACCTAAGATGATCCTTCAGAAACAACACAACTGACAATTCAGTATGCAGAGACCCATGGCAAGGTCTCACTGATAAACAAGAAATACACATACTCCTACTGGTATAAGGAAATTATGCAAACATTAAAGGTGAAGAACTACCCAATCCTATTCCTAAGATTGCCTGTATGAGTCAAATCTTACATTATCATTTTTCCTCTGCTTCTCATACGGATCATTTCTTGTTTCACTCGCCTGGCTTAGTTCTTTCAAACAGCTAGTATTCAAGGACTCAGGTGAATAAGTGCCAGAAAATCCTTGAGAAACTTCGATGCGAGAAGTACATCTCTTTCGCTTGTATGTTATTACAACTTTGCTGCTCATCATCTACAGATACAATCGTCCTTTCTTCTTTCCACTTACCAGCAACTTAAAGCTTAAAATCTGCAAAAAACTACAATGATAAAGAATGAACACAGGGAGAACCACATCTATTTTCTAACCTACTCTTACTTAGAACATGCAACCAAAGAACCTATTATTCAATAATCTTACAGAAGAAAATAACAGCTATTAGCATCGATATTTATCTAGATTCAATTTTATTTGGTTAGCTGCATACAACGTGTTACTATCTAACTTGTGGCAAAATGCTGTCAATACTTCAAAGAATGGGTCAACTTCAACAAGCCTTACAGACTATTTTGCAGCTACTAAAAAAAACACAGTGACACACCGTTCTGAAAATTAGACACCAAAAAAAGAGATAACAATGTAATTTGATACCCGAATTTTCTCATAGTTTCTATAAGCATTCAAAATGACTTCAAGTAAATGCAGTTCACAAAACCCATGTAAGAGATTCTAACTTCTGATTCAACGAGAAAGATTAACAACCAAATAAGGATAACAAATACACTCAAACTAGTATCTAAAACATTTTTGCAATTGTACCTAAGAAGCAAAATAACCCAGCTAGAATGCAGCTGTGAAATAGACAAACCATGACAAGCCTGCAAGAGATTCTCAATTATGGTTCCAAGAAAAGCGTTTATCCTCAAACAAGGAAAGCCAAAACACTCAAACTACTACTTCAAAGAATTATGTAATTGCACCGAAGCAGCAAAACTACCCAACAAGAATGCAGATTGAACTAATACAAATCATGACATAAACAATCAAGCACTTCACATGCTATACTAAGGCAAAAAAGATCAAGAAAATAACATAAGTAGCAATACCTGAGAATGCTTGCAGGATGATCAAAATCTATACTTTCTGAAAACAAATTGAATAGGAGAAGTTTATGAACCGTAATAGCTCTAAAATGGATTGATCGAGAGAGGAAAAGGAGGATATTTTGGATGTTTTTTTTTCGGAGGGAGGAAGAGGTGGAAGAAGACGAGCAGCGAAGAGAACAACCTCTTCTTGCTGCTTCCCTTTGGCTTGCGTTTTTTTAACTGAAACTTGAGGGATAATTGCGAGTTTACTGGAATGGGATTACGTTAGGTGGCGCGTAATCAATGCGGAGGGAGTTTCTCGTAATTACGGCTCCTCATTATTACGAGGGCCGGTGCCTTCGGCATTTGAGCCTGGGAAAATGGCGGAGAACACTTTTACGGACGGTTTTGCCCCTGATTGAGGTGTATGCATATCTATGGAGAGACTTCAGGTGGGTGGATACTGGATATCCAGCAGTCCTGCTGGAAATGGGCATCTCACGTGTCAGAAAGGCACAGTGACGGTATCGATGTTGACTGGACATTACAATCTATGGAGACTCTTGTCATTGGATTGGATGGCATTTCCCTTTCTTTGGTCACAAGTCCTAGAATACATCATATATACCACACCACATATGATTCTCATATGTTACACATGTTCGACATTACAAACTTGAAGTTTCTTGAGTTTTTTTTGTGCAAGTTACTAGGCATATGCTATGCGTTAAAATGATCGGGACCGTAGGACCAACTATTGTGCATAAACATGTTGGTTCATCTCTATGGAATTTTTAGTATTGGCTTCTGATTGATATAGTGTTTGGATACTGATATTGAAATGTGAAAAAAAAATGTCAGTTTAAAAATAATCAAGGTGATTCTTCCTAATTGGTGAAAATCTGTTTGGAAACTTGAAATTAATTATATTTTTAGTATTTTTTCGTCAGCCTGATTCTCATTCAAATGAGAATCAATATTTTCATCTCTTTTTAGGGTGATTTACTAATTTTTATCAATTATTGCCATAATGAGTGAAAATCACCCTTTCAGTTTCCAAACACACTCGACTTTAATAGGTAAAAATTTTCACCTTTCTCCGTCAGTGATTCCTATCAGCTCAATCAGTATCCAAACAATTTTTAATATTTTTGCCCTCTTTCAGCTTGAAAATTTTCAGTATCCAAACTCACCCACGCATGCCCGATGAGCATGGCCTATAAAACAATGTGAATAATGTGATTATTAGTTTTTGAAATCCTTGGAAGAAAAATAAAGTTAGCTAAAGTGTTGGTGGAATGGCAATAACCACGCGGAACATAGGTTATAAGATTAAATATTTGGTCCGTCTTACAAAACTTTCAGAATTATACTATTTTGTGATCAAATGAGTAGTTCGCCACCCCACGGTTTAGCCAACGCCGCGAATAGGGTGTGTGGGGTGGCTAAACCGTGGGGTGTTGTACTCCTCATCCTTTGTCATCAGGTTTCAGGATCGGCAGTCCACTTTTTTTTAACATTGTCCGTATTTTCGCTTCTTATGGACTAAAATGGGTGGGTTGATCAAGCCCCCGTGGGGGTGTCTATAGCCCATTGGATCTTGGAACTGGCGAAGGAGGAACAGCTACTTCCAATAACAAATCTTAATATCATTTGAAGTATGCAGTATGCATGATTGTGGTGTTCAACTGCCAATTTCTAATACAGTTGGGAAGAATTCTGATGTCTCGGCAGCTTCCCCCTTCCCATTGGTTTATTACGAACATTCATTGGAGCTTTGAAAGGCTGTTCCAAGGATGCCGCGTACAGCTGGTGTTATTATCCTGGACTTTGAAGGTTGTGCTACTACGCGTTCATGACAGTTGCTTCTAGTCTATTGATTGCGGAGGCCCAATCATGTCTCCAAGGTTTGTACTGCACCCCATTCGTTCGGATTCCACATCTCATCATTCAAGGAGACTCGCTGAGGCTCTACTTCAATTTATCAACAGTTCAACACAAAGAAGCAGGTGCCTTGGCAGATATCTGCAGCAATCAGGCGGATAATGCAGACCTTTTGATCTTGTGAGATCTTTCACATTTATCGGCAGAGGACCAAACTGGATTATTGTCTATAATTTCCTCTGTACTTTGTGCAAAGCCCTTGTCTTTGTACTTCTCCTCAATGATAAATAGCAAAGCCAATCTATAGGCTTCTGCTGTCAAAAAATGAATCCTTGGCCACACCAAATGGTAATATCTTGACAAAAAAATGTATATCCTGGTCTCCTGCCTGCCTGCCACCAAGGCTTTTGGTAAGGCCTACACGTCTGATTGGTTCTGATACGTGGGCCATACCATCAAAACTGTGGGCCATACCACTAAAGCACCGATCTATAGCATAATGCCCTCCTGACTTTAGTTCGTGTGATGTCTGGGTGTTGTAAATGTTTGAGGGATGGTCACCGAATATGTCGCTCTAAGAGGCCTGTCATCCTAACCCTTCTAGGCGGTCTTAATGAGTTGAATCTGCATAAAACACAAAGCAAAGAAAGAAACTTGGCCTTTATTACATGTGAAAATGATACTCTCCGGCCCCGTGCCACATTAATAGTCGGAAGTGGATTTTGAGAATGAATTAAAAATCCCCAAAACGGTCTATTAAAAGGGACGAAGTGAGTAATATGACAGGGCTGAATGGCTATCATCATTCATCAAAACACATAAATCTAATAAGGCGGTGTTGAATAATTAGGAGGAGAAGGGTAGCCCCCAAATCAGGCTTCAGTTCATAAAGTGGTTTCATGCGGCTTTTGTTCCTATGTTGATACCAAATTGGTATTTATACTCCGTATGTTCCAATCAGATTGAAGTTGGGTAGAAAAGCAAGGATACCTTTCATTCAATTTGTCTAAATAACACTTTTGGTGTGATGATTTTATCAATACAAGTAATATAACTTTAGTGCAACACTAAGAAGTGTAATATGCGTAACCAAAATGATTTTACAATGACAAATTATCTAAAATGCGGTTGTCGTATGAAAGGAAAATCTAGAATTCTACCTCCCCTTTTACTGGAAGGATTCGAAAGAAACGGTTTGTGTCTCACTCGGTGGTTAGTCACTCAGAAGTCAGAAATAGATCTTTGTTTTAAAGAAGAGAATGAACATTTGAGTCCCATGGTTTTGTCCATGTAGAGTCTCGCCCATTTTCTCATTGAAGAAAGGTACAAAATCAATCGGATATAAAACCCATTATAAAGCTTATATACGGTTTAGGAAGGGGGTTAGTATTACATGACATATTGTCATTCAACCAGCGGACACCATCATCTTCATGGCTAATTGTCATGAACCAATTTATTCATTATCTTGGTACAACATTGATAAAATAAATCATTTGGTACAAATTTTTTTTCGTGAACTTAACAATCATTCAAGAAAATGATCATACAATGACTTTCATTCCACGGCATTAAATCAAACTAGTTATTATCTATTAAGTTCCTTCCATCTTCAGTCCAAATAATGAATAAAGACCAGCTTATTCAAATTCGGAAACAAATCAATAACGACTTGTTGCCTGTATAATGAATGGATTTAATAATATAATTCACACTTTCACAATCTTGATGGGATTTCTAGCTGTTGATGAGCACTTGACACTCTAAGCTGCCTCCTCAGGATCTTCCCTGAAGGGGACCGTGGGATGTATTCTACAAATGCCACCTTCCTTATCTTCTTATATGGTGCAACCTGAAAAAAAAAGAAAGCAATACCTATAGTTTACAACCGAATTTCCACAACGCCAGCATTCGATCACGTCAGTTTTTTTTCAAAACTAAGAATGGTCCACCTAACCTTTTCTGCTACAAAATTAATGACGTCTTCCTCTTTGAGCCTACTGTCGTTCTTTCGCACAACAAAAGCCATGGGGATTTCTCCAGCCTCCACATCCGGATACCTGAAGATGTATCAGATATGACAGTAGGAAATACTCATAAATTGCATTGAATCAATAGCAAGTTGGAGAACCTTAAATTAGTCTTAGGCCCTATCTCATATTGCATAAGCATTTCAGTTCTCACCAAGGAGCACGTAATCAAAGTCTTCAATTGTCAAAAAAATTAAAGATTAATGCACTAAGCTTCAAAACATACTACTTACGGAATCACAGCTGCATCACTGATCTCAGGGTGTGTAGAGAGAGTCTCCTCTAGCTCAGCTGGAGCAACCTGAACCGCCATGAGAAATTAAGCTCATGTAAATTAAGAGTTTTTTTCAAATATATATAAAAAAAAGTAAATGGACAATTGTAGCCCCAACCGGGAGAGTGAGAACCTGGTAGGCTTTGTACTTAATGAGCTCCTTGATCCTGTCAACTACATAAACAAGACCAGACGAATCAATGAAGCAGAGGTCACCCGTGTGGAGCCATCCGTCCTTGTCAATTGCCAGGGAGGTGGCCTCTCGGTTGTTGAAATAGCCTGGACTCACGAGAAGAAGACGAGCATCATCAACAATAAATATGCTACAATTACATCGATAGAAGACATAAATGCAATTGACGGGAGTCCCAAAAGGAGAGAGCAAGTGGTGGGAAGCCAACCTTGCATAACAGGAGGGCCCCTCACGAGAAGTTCTCCACATTTGCGCGGCGGGAGAGCTTTTCTGCTGTGTATGTCTACAATTTTGGCTTCGATGCATGGGATTAGCCTCCCAATTGATACGTGAAACCTCCCCTTAATCCCGTCGCAGAGGGTTATCGGCCCGTTTGTTTCCGTTAGTCCATAGCACTAGCATTTACACAAAGATTCATTACTATTTAACACTCCCGTTTTACTGGTTGGATTTGGAGAAAAATCTTTTGTCGAGAATTACACGTCGATTTGGTTCGAAGGTACTTTAGAAAAGCTTCTTATAACCTTCTCACAAAGTATGTATTTTTGCAAAATGTCCTCTCGGATTTGTATGTTTTTCTTTGATTCATGGGATGAAGTTTAGGACATCATTGGAATCCAATAATGAGTGACAAAAGTAATTTTAGATATGAAGAAGAATAATTTTCGGGAAATTGACCAAGAGAAACTGGGCAGAGAATTTCCTTCAGGAAAAAAACTGGGCTGAGAATACAAGCAAAACAGTTGGCTATTGGAATTGATTGGATGGACGAGTACAGTACATGATGGCCGATTGACAGATGAAATTGGGCTTTGTAGAATTGATTGTTCATAAACTCATAGTACACTCAAATCAATGCATTTCGATTTATTCTTGTCAAGTCAAGGATGCATGTGTACCAAACAGAAAGAGAAGAATTCTTCGATTGCATTGCAATAAATTAAGCCATGCTGATTTTAAATGATCCAAGCAAATCAATCCAAGGCAGGCAATTAATCCATGTTCCATACCTGAGAAAGTGTGACATGAGGATAGCACAAGGGGAAGCGCTCCATGTACTCTCTAGCCAATGGGGCCCCCGAGCAGATCACTTCTCTTAGGCTGCTCAGGTCGTAACCCTTCCCCACCCCGGCCCCCCTCACCAGCTGCACCACCATGGGCGGCACCGCCGGCAGCCGCGTCACCCCGTGCTCCTCCACCGCCGTCAGTGCCTCCTCCATCGAGTACCTCGTGTTGGGCAGCACCACCACCGTCGCCCCCACCGCCATGGCCCCGCACACGAACACCGAAAGCCCGAACATGTGGAAGAGTGGCAACACACATAGATACACCTCCTCCCGGCCCTCACTCCGCCACACGTGCTTCAGCAGGCACGCCATGCTTATCAGGTTCCGGTGGCTGCACACCACCGCCTTGCTCTTCCCGGTCGTCCCCGACGAGTACATCAGCGCCGCCGTGTCCCCTTGCATCACTCCCGCCGCCAGCTCCTCCTCATCCCCCCTCTCCTCGTAGTAGGAGTAGCCATCTTGATCATCATGCTGCTTCTTCCGGACTACTTTATGCATTTCTCGTAGTAACTCATCGACGAGGACCGGTGCAGATGGGAGGAGGCCCTCGAGCTTGGAACGGAGATCGGAGTTGGTGAGGACGAGGACAGGGCGGGAATCTTGGATTTGCATCTGAAGCTCAAGGCGGGTGTTCATGGGGTTGGCGGTACTGAAGACGGCACCGGAGGCCATGATACCGAGGACGAGGAGAGGGAAGTAGACCGAGTTGGAGGCGACGAGGAGGACGACATCGCCCTTCTTGATGCCGTAGCGGTGGCGGAGGGTGTGGGAGACGGAGGAGACAATAATGGGGGCGTCGGCATAGGATATCGAATCGCGGGACTTGGCGTCGACGAAGGCGGGCTTGAGGAGGAGGCGGGGGTCTGAGAGGAGGAGGAAGGAGGGAAGAGAGAGCAAGGGAGGTTGGGGAAGGCGCGGGGAGTCCCATTTGGGGTAGTAGATGCCAGTGGCCTGGCAGAAGCCGCTCTCATCTAATAATACGTCGTCCATTCAACTCAGTTTCTGTACTACTATCTAGCGCTTCCTCACAAGGGCTTATGTGCTGTTTATCAAGTGGGAGGAGATGATGCAGATTCTGCTTATCTAGGCGGGGAGTTGAAGCTGTCATAAATGAGGAGGGTAGGAGGAAGGGCCATTGCACTTGCACCGCTGTATGAAATTTTTTTCTTAATTTGGTGGCGAATACTGCAGGTACGTTCTGCGCAAATGCAGAGATGGTTTCAAGGGGAAAGGATGTGAATGTGGAAATTTTAAATTCGATGGGCAGGTTTGAGTTGATCACTAACACCAGCCTCTAAGGAAATGCACCCTGAGAAGCCACAATCCTTCAAAATGGATATCACTGAGCTTTAAGTAGGAAAAATAACATATAATTTTCCGTAAAATGCATGCTCATTACGTGTAGGGTGTGACAGCTTACAGTCTTACGCCCCTGAAATTTAATGTATTAAAGGGCACCATGTTTAACGTTAGAAATAGTGGAAAATTAAACCAGAGTTCTCTCCTTGACATGACCAACTACGTCGGCTTGGTCCATTTGTAGAGTGAAGAATATGTAGAAAAATTATAGGCCCCTTTTTAGTTGGCTTGTTAGTCGTTATCACAGTACATCACCAATTCACCGTCACGTTTTCACATCGAGCTCATCTTTATCTGGCTACGTAAAAACAATTATAGATCTTACAAAACAAAATCATGAGCATTGAGCACTCTCTTTGAATTTTTACCATTTTAGAAGTAGAGCATGTATTAACGGTTAACCTCATCTTCGACAAGAAGCATGAGAGGAAGGTGGTCTTGTCATGTTGGAGAGGAAACATTGGGAAAGCAAAAGAACATTGGGCCGCTGGGGGAGGAACGAGAGAAAAGGCCTAGTAAAGAAGACTGGAGACCAATCCCACGGTCTATCTGGTTAAAGACTATCATTTGGATGTTCGATCCTAGGAGCATTTATAACGTATTCATTTTTTATCCAAAACATAACCCGGATTCATTATCAACCTAGTTAGTTTGAGCTAACTACGGAGATAATAAATCCAAGACTAACTAGGGATCGAGATAATAAATCTGGACGGAGGGAGTATATGATGCAGCCGGGAGCTTCGGATCTGGCTTGTAAGACACAGGAAAAGAGAAAAATGAAGTTGGGGTATGGCATGTGAAAGAATAAATAGAGAGAAACGAAGATAAAAGAAGGAAATAGGTGGCCGTGTGGGTAACCATGCTTGTTGGATTTAGCTACTCGGTTTGAGATGCTTCAGGAAAGGGAAAGTGGAGAACTTGTTAAATAACTAAGTTTCCCAAAAGCTCGAGCAGGTAGGAAAGGGTTCTTTTTAATATTTAGCTCAACTCAACAAAACTCTCAGCAGATAGGCAAATCATCTTATTATAAGTTTTTTTCTTGATGCCAATGAATCTGTATACAAAACTCATAGTCATGGGTGCATGGGTTTGGTTTACATATTCGGTATATCATTATTACTTTCCAAAAAGAATATCCTACTGCAAAGATTAATGTTAAGACGATAAATTTACCATGGTAATACTAATTCTGCATAACCGTATGATATTTTTGTCACGGGAGTTGTTTGAATAAAAGTTAAGGTTAAATCTTGGAAGATTTTGAAAGAACTAAGTAGAATCTCCCAACAACCAAATTTTGTGTGAATCTAACATCAGGCTAGAATTAAGATTTTACAAAAATTTTGGAAAATTTCAAATATATGAAGAGGAAATTTTAGGACTGAACCTATTCTTAAGTAGGAGTATCGCAGAATTAAAAGCGCTCAAAATGTACCAAAGGAGAACTGGATTTTTCAAGAATTGAGACGAATGAATTTTTCTAGAATTTGCATTTTAGCCTAATGAAGTTTTGTATCCAAACAACCCCTTAATGACGAGGCCTCGGAGCCAATACAACCCCAATGGCCCATATACAATGGAGTATGTAATAAGGACAATTACATGTGTCCATATATTTTGCAGAGTCTTAGTTGAAAACTGAATTTGGATAGGTAATCATCATAAAATTGAACATGACATATTATATCTTTTTTATGCCGAAATATTCTTTAACTTGTTGTATTATTGAGGTGAAAAACCTTCTCCACGAAGGTGTTTTGCATGGCCCCCCAACAGAGACACATTTTTTACTGCATCCTTGGGACACCCAACGGATAACAGAGGAGAGGTAAAAAAACGGTAAGTGTCATTGTTTAAATAATCCCCAAAATTAAGCTTCCTTAATATAGTAAATTTGAAGACTAGAAAAAGGAAAAAAATGTGTGCACAGTTTCATCTCCTCGTGACACAACAACCATGGCTGCTTCTTATTGGAGACGAAGCAGAACGCTACAGATAGACTGCCTGCCGTTGTGCCTGTTTGGCAACCACAAATTTTCTTGTCCATCATCCTGCTTCTTGTCTCTTCAACTGCATCTATAGCGATGTTAAATTAATGGGTATGCCCAAACACGGAAAGTAGATGGGTAGGTGCCATGCTTCCAACATGAAAAAGAGAGGGCCCTTAAATTGGACAAAAAAATTGCATAGTATTTTTATCCCTCATACGTGTGTGTCCCTTGCAAAACATCAATAAAATAGATGGGGGCTATGGAACTTTGGGGCCCTGCAAATTTGCTGGGCAGGCTCATTTTCAAATACAGCCAGGTTCTTTTGGACGGGGATTATTAATCTATATGTCGTGTTCTAAAACTACCGTTAATATAAAACCTACAATGATTTCCAGATATTTCAAACACCAATTGATAAAAACTGAAAAAAACAACTTCTGTAAAATCTGATTCTTAAATTCTTTTGTAGTTTTACTAATTCAAAAAGAGCAAAACAGCTCAAGCTTCAATTCACTAACGGGCTTGGAATTAATGAAATGGGCCAACATGTCTGTTTTCAGAGGGCAAAAAGAAATGGGCCAACTGATGTAATATGTATGCTGGCGGCCCATCCATTCGACACGGCTTCTCTGAAATTTTCGTACTCAAAAGATCGTGCGTGTCTCGGCCACGTTCGGGCGGCGACAGAAGCCCCGCCGGCGGGAGTCCAAGCCAGGCCAGCTATGTTGGGGAAGAAGCTTCTTGTCAATCACCTCCAGAGGTCAACCTCCTCTGCGTACTCCAATCTTCGTAGGTGATGATTCCACTTCCCGCTTTGTCTGATTGCTCCTGCAGAAAAGATTGGATTTTATTTGTAGTAATTTGGTTTCTCCTCCCCGCTCACCGGCGACGTAAATGCTTCTCTGAATTGCAGTCTGTCCGGTGTTTCCGAGGCCGCTGGCGGAGGCGGCAAGTCCGTAGCTCGCAAGGCGGTGAGAACTGTGTTGATTTGTCTCACAGGGGGGCTTGCTTTGAGTGCCATTGACGATTTGGCCATCTATCATGGCTGTACTAGGTACCATATGTCTACTTACATTATAGCCTTTCTGTTTTTTATGTTTATATTAGAAAATTCGTAGAATTAAAACCATTTTCTGGCATTTTAGTCAGTGAACAAGTTATCATTGTAGTCACGATATGTAGGGGAACTGACTTGTGAGGTTCTTGATCATGAATCCGTTTATAGCTGCACTATCGTAGGTTAAGCAAGACTAGCGTATTTAAGGTCTTTGGTGTTATGAATCATATACTCTTATTGGAAGCTCCATACAATTGTAGGCGTGAGACTGTCAGTTCAACTTGGCGATTGATCAGGCGTTTGTTCTGCTAAGATTCTTTTACCTTGATTTGTACACTGGCTAGTCGATCGTGCTTCAGTGGCCAGTATACAAAGTCATGGAAACTTATGTTTTTCTTTCCATTTAATATTTCTATATTGATTAAAAGTTTTTATTGTTACCCTAGGACTAGTCTATGTATATGCCAGCCTACTAATTACCCGAAAGATTATAGTCCCTCCATCCAAAGAAAAATCTCCAATTGTATACTTATATCTACTTGCATAATTATTTTAAACATTTGGACATTTTATGTCAGATGGAGGTAGCATATTGTTAGGAGATTGTTCAGAATTATGCTGAAGTTATTTCTCCCTTCTTCTTTCCCAAAATTTGCTTAAAATAAGAGCGTAAAATAATTTGCTGAATTTCACTAAAAACCTCTTCAACTATCTAAGTTTCTTCCAAATTTATCTAACTGGTCCTTATTCCCATACCTTCTTGTCATAAATTCTCTACTTTCCTGAGCAACTCATGGTGTCAAACACCATTCAATAATTTTCAATACTTTACAGTTGGTAGACAAATTAATTGGAGATATGGAATACATCATATCAGATAATCTCCACTTTGGCAATGTAAGGTTTTTCTTTGTTTGGTGGAAAATACTGTCATTTCTTTTCCTATCTCCTTCTATCAATGTTTTATATCTTAATTAACCTTCTGATCCTCATTCTTTAAGTTAGATAAAATCTCCATTTACGATTCTTTCTTGCTTATCCTTGTCTTGTCTTTCTCAGTAAGGCCCTAGAAAAAGCTACCCAAAATCAGGATGTTGTACAAGCTTTGGGTGAGCCTATTGTGCGAGGCCCATGGTATAATGCATCATTGGCAGTAGCTCACAGAAGGCATTCTGTGTCTTGCACTTTTCCTGTTTCTGGGCCTCAAGGGACCGGTATATTCCAATTGAAGGCAATCCGTCAAGGTTAGTGCTAGACTGAAATTTAATTTTAATGTTCTCCACTTTCTTCTGCTAATTAATGAGCGTACGTTTTTTTACATGTAAACATTTGATCCTATTAGTCTGCATTATGTTAAGTATTCAACCATATCCACTGAAAACCACATAATTCTGAGCCTTACATGTTAGTGGGATAACTGAGATTTAGTTTCATTTGCATTACTTGTACTAGCAGCCTTTAGAGGCTCATGACTAGTTCTGGAGCCTCTTGTTCTTGGAAAACTGTGTTCCTGTGCTTTACTGTTCAAAGAGACTTGCTTACTGGTTTTTCACTGTAAATTAGGATAAGGTTTTTATTTGCATCACTTGTATTTGCAGCCTTTTTGGGCTTATAACTAGTGCTGAAGCCTCTTGCTGGTTTTGCACTGTAATTTATGATAAGGCATAAGGCAAAAGTTTGGAAAATCCGATTAAAATAATAAATTGTGGATTTGTGAAGTTAAGGTTGGGCTTCTCCTAGTTTGGTTGCATGGTATATCCATGCCCGTTTAACTGACCCTCCAATGACCTATCTTTCCAAAATGAGGGTTTTCTAGAAGACAAAAAGACACCTCATTTCACCGGACTTTATCCTTTCATGACTTTTACCATCACTGTTACGGGAAAATTTGACAAATGGCAGGAGGAAATTGATTTGTTCTAGCTAGTCGTCCACTATCAAACATTGGATAGGTGGGGGTCGCAATTATGAAATTGGATTACGATTGCTAAACATTGTCGAGATTAAGTATAGAAAGGCAATCTGCATGTGGTGGAGCACGTTAATAAAGTTATGAAATTGTCATGATGAAGTGCTTAAGAGCAATCTGCATTGGGTGAAATTGTATAAGTAGTTTATGAGCATCTATTGTGCAGCATTCCTCCTTTTACCTATAAAATTTTTATATAGTTGCGGTTTTGCTAATTCTACTTAGTTTTCCAATATAATAGTTGTAGGCCTCTACAATTATCAAACTACCGCTATTGCACCTTGATCGATCGATAGAAACTGAAAGTTTATAATTGTGAAAAGCCAGCTTGTATGAGAAATTGCATCATGCTTGTTGTCAGTGGAGAGCTTAAGGGTGCAATATATTTTTTTAGAATGCCAGCAATCCTTCTGCTTTTTAAATATGTATGAACAAAACCTCCAGGTTGTACAACCAGGGAGACTCAAAACATTTAATAATTCATGAGTAGTCAATTATTTGAGGTAGGCGCCAAATAAGCAGATGCCAAAGGTGCCTGAAAAAGCATTAAAGCTATGGTTTCTCCTTTGTGCATATGGCTTCTTGTTTTGTAGTTTCTTTCTTGTAACGTTATTTTATGTTTTTGTTGTTTGTTTCTTGTAATGTTATTTTATGTTCCAGGGTACTGTAAAAAAACAGCTATTTAGAACGAAAATGCTGAGTTATTTCTTTGTCGTTATATATTGACCTATAGAGGTGGTTAACATCTTTTCTAATCAGTTGTTTTTTGTTCCCAGATGATGATTGGTTTTCTGTTTTACGCCCACAAGCTTGGAATATCCTAATAATGGAAGCTCTTCTTCATGTTCCTGGGAATGAAGAGGAGAAGCAAACATTCAGAATCAGTCTATTGGATGATCCTCGTCCGTCCTCTGCAGAATGCAAAAGTTGTATACAGTGAATGTCCGGGTCAGCTGTGAGAAACTTTTTTTTTATATATATACAAGAAGTAGATGGTTTTCCTTTTGAATTGGTGGGAGGGAAGCGTTAGTACCCCAACTTTTTGGTGCCGATATTCTTTCTGATTTATAAATTTTGTATTACGTTAACAAGTCTAAATCTGGGATGTCAGCCCAATAACATTGAGTACCTTTTTATAAAAAGCAATAACATGCTTTAGATTCATGCGAATATTGAATAAGCATTAGAACTATCCTTTCCGCTGAGTATTTGTGGAAGAGTCCCCTTTATATGAGACACGGTGATGCACGTGAGCCGAGTTGCCTTGAGTCGTTGGATTTTGATTTGACAGCAAACATCAAATCAGGGTGACGCCTCTGGATGATGGCTCACGCAATCATGTATGAGTTTTTATCTCATATAAACTTTTTTCTTTTAAGGAAAGTTCACTCTCCAAGGGAAAATGTTTTCTTAACCACATTATGTGACCAGAAAGCAGAAAGGGACAAGTAGAGGGGACCCAGGAATATTAGATAAAGTTATAATTTTTTTCAGTCTTTTCTTCCCCTCCTCTGACGACGTTGTAATTTATCAGGCTAGACAGACTCTCTTAGGTGCATGAATTGTCCATAGCCTCGAGCAATTGTAGCGACCAACACTGACTTACTCTTTAGTTGTAGTTATGGAAAGAGTATACTTAGCGTGCATTTCTGGTTGTCCCACTTTTGTGGGATTAGCTGGGGATCAGTGACAAATTACGGGAGGATCCATTTGGATGAGTTAGAATCCAATAGGATGAAATTCAATGAGGCTAGGTGGATTTCTTTTTTGTTTTTCTTGCAATAAGTGAGGCTAAATGGATGAGGAGGATGGGGGGAGGCGTAATGGGCGGCCGAACTGAGGGATGCTTGAAGAAAACTGAGACAGTCAGGCAGTGAAGCTAAGTTGAAATGGGGGATTGGGAAAAGGAACTCTATTATCAGTTATCGCGAGGGGAAAAGTATCCTAGAGCTCTTTTGCATCTTCGTCACATAGGCCTAAGCTTATTTGCTTGAGAACAGGCTACCTTCCCTAAGTTTTTTCATTTCTTTATTTATAAGAAAAATAATATAATAAATTATTAAAAAAAATTATGAAAATGATACACTGTAGCAAATATTTGCAAAATAGGGTATCTGACAAGCCATGCAGGCGCCCGTGTGGCGCGGACGCTTGCATGGCTTTTTTTTTAAAACCAAACCAAAAAGTATCGGTTGAACCGACGCCTCTCGGTTAAAAGAGAGAAAGGTGTGACGCCTTGCCTTATCATTTTTCGTCCCATTTTAAATAGGCAGTCACTTCAATGATACATATCTCTCTCATTTCTAACCCATTTTTACTCGTTTTTTTTCATTCTTCCTTATTTTTAGTGCTCTTTCTAGTCATTATGATATCACAAAGATGTTGAGCCATCACATACCATTTTTCGTAGTTTTTGTAGTATTTCTTTCGATAAATAGCATGCGATGGATCAACATCTTTGCGATATCATTATGACCAGAAAGATCACTAAAAATAAGGAAAAATAAAAAAAAATGGGCAAAAATAGATGAAGAATGAGAGATATGCATTATTGAAATTTGTCCCACTAAAACAAATCTGTCCCATTTTAAAAGGGTTATAACTTCAATGATGTATATCTCTCTCATTCTTTATCTATTTTTGCCTATTTTTTTTCATTCTTCCTTATTTTTAGTGGTCTTTCTGGTTATAATGATATCGCAAAGACGTTGATCCATCACATGCTATTTATCGAAAAAAATACTACAAAAACTACGATAAATGGTATATGATGGCTCAACATCTTTGTGATATCATAATGACTAGAAAGAGCACTAAAAATAAGGAAGAATGAAAAAAAAAGAGTAAAAATGGGTTAAAAAAAGAAGTGACTGCCTATTTAAAATGGGACAGAAAATGATAAGGCAGTAAAAGGTCGGTTGAACCGACGCCTCCGTCAGTTCAACCGACGCCTTTCTCTTTTAACCGAGAGGCGTTCAACCGACGCCTTTTAGTTTGGTTTTTATAAAAAAAACAACATAAGCGCCTGTGCCACGCAGGCGCACTTGTCAGATACCCTATTTTACAAATATTTACTACAGTGTATCATTTTTATAATTTTTTTTTAATAATTTATTATATAAATTCTCCTTATTTATATGCACCAAAACACACGTGCACGGGTGCTAGCCTATAATACAGGGGACAGGCGGGTTTTGGATCACCGACCTGCCGCATTTTCTCCCGATCTCGGGCTAGGTACCGTCAGTAAATAGACTAAATTTGACAATAGAGGAACAAAAGCAAGACTAGCAACTCTATCATCCCTTGCTACAAGGATCCCCTTCACTACATAGCAAATCCAAGGCATATAGATTTACTGGAAATTTTCATGGATTAACAGGGGATCAAACTAATCGACATGGGAGAGCAAGAGTTTATATAATGAACTGACAAAAAATTCTCCATTTTCTGTTAGCAGTGCTCTTGACATTCTTGTCTTGTTCCAATAATGTCCCAGAAATAGGGTTGTACATGGGATCCACGTTGAGACATCATGCTTTTATGGCAATTTGACAAACTATACCCCAAAAGCTTTAGAGAGCTCAACTTTAAAAAGGAAAAGATATAAAAAGAAATATACATATAAAAAACAAAACATATAGACAACCACTGGTAGATCCTCATCTAGATTTGCCGTCCCTGTTGAGGCCCTCCCAGCTAATTTCCTGTGCACATTCACCGCATATGGTACTAGATCCAGACTTAGTGCCCTGACTTCTGAGAGTCAGCAAGTGTGAAAGATTTGTGCACTTTCTCTCCATAGTACGGTTCCTCATACTATGCTTGGTCAGTCTCAAACTGCTTTCAACAGAGGGAGATGGCACGATTGCCACAGGCTTCTGCTCAGGAAAAGTATCCTCAAATGAGGTTCTTTGTACTTCTTCCCATTCGATTGAGCGCCTAAATACTTCCCAGGCCATGTCTTGTTCCTCCTTTGATAGCTTCTCTTCCTCGTTCTCTTGTAGTAGAGTTTCATGTTCATGGTAATTTGCAATCCAGCTTAAGAAGCAACAAAACAAGCACACAACATTATCCACTATAGTAACGTGTGCCACATTGGCACATTCTAACAATATAAGAATAATTATCAACTGAAACCAAGAAAAAATTGGCTACTTTCTTCCATTGACAGTGCAGATAATAAAAAAAATTCTTAAGCTAATAGGTGTGAGAATTAAGGGGAAATACCGTGGATAATGTCTGCCAATTAAGGCCTCCATGAATTTGTCAGAACAGTTGCCTTGGGAAATAGGTAAACATTTCTTCAACAATGAAGAACCACCAACATCTTGAACGGCTTTCTGCTCAAGAGCTGTGTCAGAGTACTCATCATCTCCAAAATCAAAAAGATGAAGCATCTCCTCTTTGGAGATAGTTCTATGGATTTGTTGTCTATCCACCACTCTTGCAGCAAGGCCTTCCTTTGTCACCTGTTCATGCAGCCCTCACAGAAATTAAAACCTCCAGCTGATACAATTCCAAAATTTTCATCGGTTCTTTTGGGTAATTAATCAGATATGTTATAAGAAGAATTCTATCTGCAAGACATCTTTACCTGTCGTTTATATATCTTTTCTTCCATTGTTCCATGTGCCATTAAACGATATGCATAAACTGGTTTGTCTTGGCCATATCTGGTAACAATTACAAAGAAATTAACTTTACTTAATAGAATTTGGTGAATTTTTTAATTTTTGAAATCATATGTGAAGGACCTGCCTCCAAACTCGGTATATAGCCTGAAGATCATAAGTTGGATTCCATGAACCGTCAACAAGGATCACACGGTTTGCAGCATGTAGGTTAATGCCCAAAGATCCAGCTCGAGTTGATATCAATATACACTTCACCCTCCTATTGTTAGGTTCATTAAACCTCTCTACCATCTTTTGTCTTAGAGAACCTTCAGTACTCCCATCGAGCCTACACATCAGAACATCAAGAAGTCAGTCAATATTTAAAAGGAGCACAGGTAGAGGTTTCTCTTTTGAACTCACCAATAAATAACTTAAGAAAAACCTAAATACTCCCTTCCGTTAAAAAATATGTGTCCTCATTAGAAAACCAAAATGAACTGATTTTAGTTCATTTTGGTATTCTAATGACGACAAATATTTTTGGACGGAGGGAGTATCATTTTGACCAATACTGCTGTATACGTCCTGCAACACCAACAACATTACCGCTTAAATTTCAGTTTGCAAAACCAATTCAAGATCAGCTACTTATTCTAATATGGAAACCCGACCTCAGCTCCAGCATTTTGCTCTTCTACATACTTTTCAAGACAGCCGAAAAGATGTACCTCATAAATGTATACAGGCTGTATTTGGCAACAGTCTACCAATGGGCTTATGGGGCTTTTGGCTTCCAGTAAGTCCACTTTAACAAACACTGCAACTTTTTCAAAGAGAAGCGACTAAAAACAAGCCAAAAGCCCAAGCCGATTAATTTCCTCCAACCTAAGCTTCAGCTTTAAAATTTAAAAAAACATTATCCAAAACAATCTTCATGTTCACATAGTAAACTTATAATGTCCTGCCAGACAACAATAAGATGAATAAGAGAAAAATATTGGCTATTACCAACCTATACCAATCCTTCCCTTGCTTCCAAAATTTTCCTTTTTTACCCTTCCGCGGTAGTTTCGACAAAAACAACTCAATGAGATCCAAAGTTGTCAGGCTTTGGCTGAAGACTAGAGCTTTGTCACCCAAATCAGCACTCATCGTAAGGATATCCAACAATAAGACCATTTTGCCACTGTAATCTACCTCCTTATAGATTTTTGCTTGAAGAAGATCCTTCCACCAGTCAATTTGCTGAAATGAAAGAAGTACAAGCAATTAGACCATCTCAAGACACTAATAATATGTTCTTTGAATCATTAAGCTGAGATGATATAAGGTATAACGTTTGGAGGTTAACATCAAACATAAACATATAAAGAGGTAAAGCATGCTTCAAAATACAGTGGCTTCAGTTTGAGATACCTCATCAAAAGACCCACTATCATTTCTTTTGTAGGCCAAGTTGATCTTGCTCTTCAATTTCTCTGTTAGAAGCAAGTTGAAAGCCGCTATGTTAGTCCCCAACTATTTTTCAATAGTAACTAAATTGGAAGAAGAATAAGAAAACCTTAATAGACAGGTCAAACGTAGTTGCAACAACATCCGCTTGAAGATTTAATACACATCCACTACATACACATTATATGTTTCAAATTATATCCATTTAAATGTGATGTAATTCAACGACATAGATGTCCACAAACAATCTTCACTCGGGCTCTGTATAACAAGTTTAATGAGGTGGGCTCCTTATTAGTGGATTTTAATCAGAAAACAATTATGAATTTGTTACATTCACGATGAGATACATAAATGTAGGCTTGTACTGTCACTTCCAATTACAAACTATTAGGAAGTTTAAGTTGTGGAGAGAATCGTCAGTCTGGATTTTTTTTTTCATATTTATAATGCTGGGTTTAAGGGTTAGTACATCTACTGAAAATATATAAAATATCAAATTGAGATTAAGGCTAGAGAAACCGAATCATCCATCAAATTAAGTGGAGAACAAAATACATAGAGTAAAATTACAGGGAAAAAAACAAAAACATATGTGACCAATTCACGTATTCAGGATCAATGATGGATGCTAGGGATACGTGGTTTAAGTGGAGAGCATCCTCAGATGCACATTGTGATAAAGGGATCCCTAGAAACGGAATATTGATTTCTATATTCTAGTAAGACCTGAAATATGATGTGGAACAAGATAAATGTTTTCATGGATGAGTGGTAAAACAGAGATTGTAAGAGAAATAGCAATGGTCGGAGGACCCTAAGAGTAACCCCCATTTATGATAACTGACAGTAAGCCAAGAAAAATAGCTGAGAGTAAGCCAATTAACACAGTTCAACCATGTTCAAAGGAGACCGTAAACAACACCCACAAGGAGATATGAGAAAAGAGGACAAATGTAGTGGTGATGTATGACTTTGACGTGGACATAATTTACATAAGGATGAAAGTAGCCGTTTGCCGACTCATACAAAGGAAAGTGCCGTTGATGACAATAAACATATTTGGAAAATTCAATTATTTTACCAGCTTTGTGATGGAAGATGACCATATACATATTTCATGTGCAACCATCATCTCATGAAAGCAATCCACATAATTGGAAAGGCATAAGCTGAAGATGATGATGTTGAACCTTCATCTCAGTGTTCCCTCTATAAAGGGTTGTGTCAGGAAGGGATCCGGCGTGCCACTATGTTTCTTTGCATGGTTTTTGTACCACCATTTTCATTCTAATAAGAGCCGGATAGGGTAGAGAATCCATGCTGCGGGCATCAGATGGTTGGGATAAGGCTTACGATGATGATCAATTGATTAAATTTTGCTAGATTCACATTACCTTAATCAAACTCTGCAAATTACCATTTTGAATTAAAAGAGCAATTTCAAATGTTTTGGTGTATAAAAGGCAGGCATCATTAATCAAGGAAGTGAAAAATTTTCCTAACAGTGTATTGAAAAGAGAAGGATTTTCATATATTTTCATAATGGCTATCACTTCCCTTCAATTGAAATAATGGCATTTGAGACGAATACAATGACTTTCTTTTTAAGATATTGTAGAGTAAAATTTTCCTATGCTTTGGAAATTTCAGAAATTGCTTTGTATATATTAAAAAGTAGTTTAAAACGGCAATAAAAGCTGATAATTTGATGAATAAATTGAGTTCATAGATTGTTCTCTCTGCATAAATCTCCTACCAAACTCTCCTCTCTTCTTCTTTTCCTGCTCCCCCTCCTAAATTCATTCTATAGTCAACAATCTTTTTATCATTTCACCTCCGAAATATTTTGTTAATCCACAAATATCCTTCTTTTTTTCTTCAGAATCTCTCAAAATAGAAATCCCACCATAATTCTGACCACTTCAGTTCCCCTAATTTCCATTTAACCTTCTTTTTTTGGTAATTAATTTCCATTAATCTTCAAATGGTTCTTATTAGCAGGTCAAGGTGCCACAGCGATTTGACCAAGGATCTCATGTTTTGCCAAAAGAGAAAGCCAACAAAGATGTCCTAGTTTATTTGCATCACATAAGAAAAGGAGGGAGAGGAGGAGGAGGGGCGGGGGGGTGGTGGTGGCGCAACTACCTGGAAAAAATTGATATCAGTAATAGTAGGTACTAGTAGGTACCCGGTTCCCAGAGGCAAGAGCAATAAAAATAGGAAAATGATTCCACATATAGAGAAATACCTGCATTCAGCATATCAGGCTCCGCATTATCATCGCTAGAACTGTCATCAACAAGAAAATTCTCAACAGCATCTTCACGTCTAAGACTGTCCTTGTGCTCCTTGGTGAGTTGCAAGAGCCCAGGATGATTCCATATCTACTATTAGCAAACAACCAGTAATAACATCAGTTCCAACCAAAATTTCAAGAAAGTTTCAAGGCCTTGGAAATAATACCTGAGCCAATGCCTGGTATCCAGCAAAAAAACTTTTTCTCCTTATTGACTTTTCACTCATTTTTGTAAATCCGTGGACATCCAAAAATCTTTTGTACAACTTCCTTTGCAAAGTTGAAAGCTTCACAGTTATAACAAAAACAATTTTAGGAGGCAGGTCCTTCTTCACTACATTCATATCCATTCTCTGAACAAAGCCTTTTAATTGCTCGTAAAGGATATGTGATCTTTGGTTCATGATCTTAACATCTTCAGTAGTGGAATTAGTATGTTGTCCATTCTCTATAGGATTTTGGAACCTGCATATAGAAGACATAAATATGTAAGGACACACTTAAAACCGTAAACGAGCTGAACATTAAACAACAACTAAAAATCCTGCCTGTTCCTAAATTCATGGCTGCTGCCAAGAAATCCTTCTCTAACAAAATCAACCATCTGCACCACAAATTATAAATCATTAGCACAAAAACAGTAACTATAAACCTGATTTCTTAAGATAACCCATACTAAGGCTGATGCTTATCAGATGATACAGGGACTGCTACACCAGTCAGCATATGTTATTCATCTGCTTCTCAACAGGTAATGATTTTGGGGGCCGATATTAACTGACATGCTATCAGATAGTAGGTCTTGAGAGATCACCCTTGATGCGTTAGTCTGTCGCATATTTAGTCAACCCCATTTCTTTTTGTCCATCGATTAAAGCTTTTGCAGAGACCAAAGGTTATCAAACAGACCAAAGTATTCAGTGAGAGCAGCCAATTTTATGTGTATTACCAACTCTTCAACTAGTATGCACTCCCCAGTATGTATGCAGACCGGAAAACTTGAATGAAATGTCATGAATACACTTCAAGAAATTGCCATGAGACTCCATTTTGAAAGGTAGCCTCCACATCCCATATGTACGTCAGTACAAATGATAATCTTCTTTTCAATCAGTAATAATGATAAAATTATTAGAGCTAACTGTGAAAAAACAAAAGAAGGCAGCGCTCACACAGTAGTATTCCATCAAGTTGTTCTGCAAAGGTGATCCAGTCATGGCAATTCGTCTGTGGCATCTGACTTGCTTCAATGCTTGGGTGATGTCAGCCCTTGTGTTTTTTATCATATGGGCTTCATCACAAACTAGGATATCAGGTCCATTCTGAAGCAGTTGAAAAGTATATTAGGTAACTGTAAATATACAAAAAGACATCTTTGAAATGACACCAGAATATGATCAGAGAAACAAAAATATTTGCATCATAAGCAATCACATAAGCAGTTAAATATTTCAAAGGATATTAACAGCAATAACTTCCAAGGTGAACGTGGCTATATCTACAAAATTGTGCTTGGACCTACTCATCATCTACAAAACTGTGCTTGGACCTACTCATCACCCTCCCTCCCAAGTCCCAAGTCCCAACCCCTCTTTTCACCCACACACCATGCGGACATGCACATACGGGTATGTATCATCATTGTGAGCTTAGACCATATTACAATCTATGTTCTACTACAAAAGTTGAAATTATAATTGATCTTGCAGCATGAAACTAGTGTATTGCAACTTGCAAGACTTTCTTGTTTGTTTTTTTGACTTCTAAATTCATTAACCACAAGACAAGTGATTATTGTGTCCGCACTCACCCCGAGTCCCAACAACATATAAATAACGCAGGTATGCTTATTGAGTGCATAGAGAAGTCCAAGGTGTATGTATGGGTGGATTTTTTTTTGTCCGTGTGATAGCTATCAAATACTCCCTTTGTTCCATATTAATTGTCTGAATTTAAAAAAACTTGTCCCACATTAATTGTCCTACTATAGTTTCCTCTTCTCACAGTGATTAGTGAATGGAGTAAAAAGGTTAACAAATTGATTTCTTAGCTATCACATTTTTCACATGGACAGTTAGTATGGGACAGAAGGAGACTGAACACATTCCATATGTGCACATATTACATGATATATCAAACATATTAAGTTCTGTTAATATGCACGGGGCCTCCTCATAATACAGGGCAGGCAGATTTTTTATGACCCGTACCCTCTTAAATTTCCACACCATCAGATTTCACTCTGATGGTGCAGATTGAGCCCCGGTGCATGCCACAGCGTTAGCCGGGTTGCATGGTCACTTTTCTCCATGTATATGCAGGAAAAACCTGGGCTGTTCCCCAAATTAGTTGTTCCCATTGGTCAAATGGGGCCACACGGGTCAGATATGAATCTAAGGGAGGATTGAGAGGGGACTCTTCACGATGGTGGGGCCATCAGATTTGGCCCATTCAGATGCGCAAGTCTGTTCCACATAAGTAACTGAAAATTTCAGCCATTAAAATGAGGCTGAAATTTCCCAGCTTATGATTAGGGCCCAACCTCTAGAAATGGTTGACTTCCATCATTTGATCCACGTCTACATTGTCTTCATGGACCCCACCTTTTAAAGTGAGAAACTTAATTGTTCCCCTGAAACAACCTCCACATCCTCATGCATGAATTACAGTCAAATATTGATTGCTCGTTCAAAATTTAAAAACTTTGTTAACAACAATGTAAAACAGAAACACATCTTGGCCGAGATCTCTTCCCCAAAAAGATGGCGAAATAAATATCTGACAATGTACCGATAAAAAAACATTAAAAAAAAATATGACCAATGTCTCTGCAAGATAAAATGCATTCACTATAAATTGTAATCAAAATCTCAGCAACATGGAATACCATGGCTTACTTGATCTTCCCTATCAGAGTTCATGCCTCACTTTGACGATCATGTGCTTATATTTTTAATTTTTTACCTTATCTATAAAACGGGTTTTCCAATACTCAATCATGCTATCTCTACGAAATTTCCACCTTTTAATCACTATTACTTCCATTACGTTCTATGAGTCTTCCTTAATGATGTGCAGTCATATTATATCTCCATCCTATTATTTCCATCAAACAGTTTCAACATTTCGAATTAAATGACTATTATCCTTGACCAGTAGAAACAAATTGTCTTACTCAATTTTCATTCATTATTTTGACGAATTTACTGGGTAGACAAGAGCTGTTCTTTTAGAATCAAATGTCCCAGAAACCTCTTCCACAAGTAAAAACGCAACGAAAAGCACAAACTTGCACATTACCTGAAGACCATTACAAATCTCTAAAGCCACATTCTTGTCCTTCACATGCTTCCCCAAAGATAAGTTTCGGAAAGCAGCATAGCCAATCAAGAAGACACCACCTTTAGCTTTCCATTTTGCAAGCAACTCTACTCTTCTCTCCCTAAAGAGTAGTCATTTCACCACTTTATTCACATATTTTACAGTGTTGATACTCAAAAAACCAATTCTAAAAATTTGTCTGCCTAATCTATAAAATACAAAGAAAACTTGTATAAATAAATTTCTACCTGGAGACATCATCAAGCATATATACACGGAGCGGCTTTAATTCCACAGGTCTCCACTTCGAGAATTCTTGTCTCCAATTGTGAAGTACATTTACAGGCGTGACTATAAGCGCAGTTTTTAATCCTAAATCAACACTTCTCATAGCAGTATACAAGAAAGCTATAACCTGTGAAAACAAATAAAAATGCAAGCAAAATATATTTAATTAGCTCCACAAAGTCTATTAGCAACTCACATACTTGATACTAAAAGAATTCACAGTTTATCAAACATCGATACAAGTTCAATTTAGCATCACGGAATTTTAAAAAGACAACCATAACTTGGATGGAGTTAATAAAAAAGGATATGACTTTACTATCTCTTACAAAAGAGGTAGCCCAAAACAGGCCTGAATGGAGGAGTAAGATCCATGTCGCCGACCCCAAATAGTTGGGAAAAGGCGCTACTTGATTATGATTATTATGATTATGAACCGTGAACCAAGTTTACCCAAGGCTTTTCAGCTTCACAATTTCAAGCACAAGTTATTAAGTAAAAGCTTTGGATACATCACACGTTGAATTTTTTTAATTGAATTAACCAAACCCAAGGAGTGGAACTTTTTCCATGAATTCAACGTATCACATCATGCTCATCACCAGAGTTGTATTATATTACAAAAAAATAGTCAAAAGTAAAATCATAAATGAACAAACTGATTCATCATGTCTTAACTGTATAATCAGTCTACAAAATCCCTCATCAGATCACAACTCAATAAACATAATTACATCTAAATTAAGGAGCGGTCCCAGGGTTGTAACATCCCGTACTATGTACTACAGAATAAAATAAATCTAACTGACTACAGAACATTTGGCCCCTGGTAACTTCTTGTGGGTTCATGCATCCACAAGCCTGCTAAAGTTTATGTACTTATATATTCATATCAATCGATTAAATACAACATTAGGCCTTTACGAAGGATTAAAAACTCTGTCTAAGTAAGACAGATGGTAAACAATAGCTTCCTATAACTTCATAAAAAAGACATCCTGTTTACTACAAGCGCATATGGCGATCAAAAAAGTCATTAACATGTATATGTTTAACCTTGATCCAGTGATGTCTACTAGAAAGAAAGGAAAACCCCCTTATTTTCCAAGAAAAATGAAGGCACCAAAGCAAGAGCCTGTATACGCATGTATACAGGAAACGGTACTAACTAAAAACAAGACTTGGATCTAAACGTAATGAGATTCTGAAAAATAAACCTAACATTGAACTGGAATTCGCAATAATCACAAGAAAGTTATAAAGCAAAAATCAGGAGAAATTCAGTTGACAATCTAAGTGATGAAAATGAAAGACATTAATCAATTATAAGAATATTGAATCACAAAATAACACTGAACCTGAAAAGTTTTTCCAAGACCCATGGTGTGAGCAAGAATGCAGCCAAGACCTTTGTCACCAGACCTAACTTTCCGGATAGATTGTATAATATTTTCCCACATAAACCGTATCCCTGATATCTGCAATTACAAAACCAAACATAAAATGAAAATGCCACCCCTCTGTGCATAATGCATAATGCATAATGTGAACCAACAAATATCATGAAGTGGTGAAATTCATGCAAACTACTCATTAATAATTCAAAAAACAAGCTACAGTTTTTTCATGCATAAATAGCAAACAAACCATTTAGAATTTTCACATCATCACCTTGAAAGAAAAACAAAGGAAAAAGTCCACATGTACACTAAGGGTGGGTGCGTTTGGTTACTGATTTTGTGAAAAATATCAGCTCCTTTCAGCCTGATTGGACTGAAAGACGTTTGGTTACTGATTTTTCTGACAGGAGCTGCTGATGGTGAAAGGTGAAAAAAATCACCTACTTTCACCTATCAACTGTTAGTGCGTTTGGTTACTGATTTGAACAATTTTCATTCCCGACGGTGAAAACTGAAAAAAATCAGCAAATCACCCCCGAAAGAGATGAAAACACCGATTCTCATTCGAATGAGCATAAGCCTAAATTTTTTTTCCCTCATCACCTCCACCGCCACCACCTACCGCCGCCGGCACCACCCACCACTGCCACCACCAACCACCCAACCGCCGCCGACCACTACCCACCGCCACCCGCCGACCACCACCCAACCGCCGTCACCGACCACCCCCGCTGCCCACCGCCATCGGCACCACCCACCACTGTCGCCACCTACCGCCCACTGCCGCAGGCACCACCCACCACCGCCACCACCCACCTCCCAACTGCCACCGGCCACCGCCCACCCGCCACTGGCACCACCCACCACCAACGCCGCCGGCCACCGGCCACCGCCGCCACCCGCCGTAGCCGCCGCCGGCCAAAACATAAATTTTTCACCGGCTTTGCGAAACATAAATCACACCTGATTTTTTTTTTAGGTTCTCAAACGCAAGTAACTAATCAAGAGTCAGGCATATGGTGAAAAGCTAAAAATATTATTAATTTTAGGTTCCCAAACGGGTTTTCCACAATCAGAAAAATCACCTACAAATCACCTTGATTATTTTCAGCCTGACAATTTTTTTTCACCTTTCACTATCAGTATCCAAACGCCCCCCTAAGAGAACAAGATGTAACTGCAACTAAATCTCATTCCTAACATTTGTTAAGAAAACATTCACGGGGCCATTCAAGATCTTAGGATAAAACATGTGAGGTATTTAAATCCCTTTCGAGTAAGAAGTTAGCCAAATTTGAGCAAATCAGCTGTTCTCAACCAAACTGCCAAACAATAGGGGGTGATCGGGGGGCGATTTAGGTGATTTCTGGTCACCTCTCCGCCGGCTGGCTCGCCGCGTTCACATTCTGTAAATTCCTCATCCGTCTGCCTCCTGGGAACTTGTATCTATGTTCAGATCGAAACTTTTCATGGAAGCCACTGTTACTGTAGCATGGGGTGATGCCTTCCTCTCCAGGAGCACCAACACCACCACTCGCCGGCGCAACCTCACTTCGTCCAGTCTACAATGCGTCGCAACTGGCCTTCGACTACGAGGTGATGCTGTTACTGTAGCACTGGATCTCTCTCGGCTTGAAGCCAACTTCGCCATGACCAACAAATAGATGACCGAGGAAGCTCGAGTTAGGCTATAGTGTAGATGGGGGAGCTCTGAGGGCAACCCCCGCCTCCCATCTCGACCGCTTCTCCTCGCCACCTCCCTCATCTAGCTTGCTCGCACCCTCCTCGTCTCAAGCTAACGCCATAAAAAAAACAGAGAGATCGGCTCTATGCATGCAAGGAGACTTCTTCTGATGGAAAATTGTGATTTTTCTCAGGAGCTCTGAGAGCAACTCCTCCCCCCCTCCATCCTGGCCTCTTTTTCCGGTAGCCAGCCACTCCGACTGGTTGTCGCCATGCCTTCCTCCCTTCCCCCTCCCAACCCTTCCTCTCATTCTTCTCTCCCCCAAAACCCTTCCTCCCTTCTTGCACATGTCCATCCTTTACAGACACCTATTCTCTCCTCACGCCCTCAACCCAATTGGAGTAACTTATTCTCCAAGCCATCTCCTCCTACAAAACTCACTCATTACACGAATCTTCTCCACAAGCCATCGGTCCATATTCCGGGAGACATAATTCGCCAGAACACCCTCAAATTAGAAAACTGTCTTGTTGGCTATGTTCAAGGGAAAATGCCTTATTGTCTGGATCAAGAATGTCCTATCAAGAGTATGGAAAGTCACTTTTGAGATGCAATCCTTAGCGGAAGGCTTCTTCCTGTTTCGATTCTCATCTATTCAAGATCATGAAAAAATCTACAACTCTATGTAGACTGTTGGAGGTCGACTTCTTATCCTCGGACCTTGGAAGCCGGGGATGAAGCTTTCTAGAGAGATCATCAAGACCATCCCTATTTGGGTCCAGCTACAGGAGTTGCCGTTGGAGCATTTTAACGTGGAGAGTTTGAGTCGAATCAGCAGCAATCTAGGGACTCCCCTTCACACAGATGGCCCAACTGCAAGTTGGAGTCGTTTAACTTATGCACGTATATGTGTAGACTTCGACTATCCTGATTCAGTGAAGGTTAAGTTTGACGATGGTTCGACGAGAATTTCAAGGTTATTTATGAGTGGAGACCTAAAACCTGCTCTAAGTGCCACACTTTTGACCATCAAGCCAATGTTTGGCTGAGCCGTGAAGAATGGCGCCCAAGAGAAAATCATGCTCGTGACCAAATTACACATTACCTCTCAACAAGCTCTAGCCACTTAACTTCAAGCTTCAGAAACTACCTGTATGCAACAAAGGGAGATAAGCACTTTGACCGTCCAAACTCATTCAGAATCATCCATTGCGAGGAATCATCCTGATCACTCAAGGGCGCCTCCTTCAATGGAAGGAGTCCTATCTATCTTGGACTCCCAGTCTCTGCCACCAGCTATCCCTCATCATTAGTAGGTCTCTTCTCAGGACTTGGAGCCAAAAGTTGATGTTACAGAGAGTCCTGATGTTGGAGTCCTATCTCACTTGAACTCCCACGCTCTAGCCCCAATAATCCCTCCTCAGCAGGCTTCCTTTTTAGCGCCATCTACTCTGTCATCAGATGTGATCACTTCTTAGGATTTGGCAACTGATGTTACTGAGGGCACTGCACCTACAGCCTGGGCGATTTGGTTCTTAGCCTGATGTTTTCTTGTAGCCTGGACATAGGGGGGGGCAATCCAAGGAATAATCCATCTCCAGCTCCCCTCCTCCAGTCTTTGAATTCAAGTGAGAGATCTTCAACTTGGGGATTTAAATCCCTCAAAGGGAAAAATGACCAGCCTAGCATCTTGGAATGTTCGGGGCTTATCGCGTCAGGCGAAAAGGCTGACAATTTCTAGCCTAGTTCACAATAAGAATATTTCTCTCATTGGTCTCTGTGAAACTAAAATTAAAAGCAAATAAGTTCAGAAAGTTTCAAAGTCGTATAATTCGTGGCTAGCATAATGTGAACAACTATTCTTCTAATTCTTCAACGTAGATAAACTTTGCGTTGAACTTATTATGCTAGCCACGAATAAAAAGACTTTAACAAACCTAATATCTTCAACGTAGAGAAACTCTTGGAAAGTGACCAATTTATTCACACTAGAGTTACTCAGTTGGTTAATGGGTTCACTCTTTTCTTCATAATGATTTATGCGTTAAATCTTTATTAGGAACGTCAAGTCTTATGGAATTCTTTAGTTAATGTTAAACCTCAGCATGATGAAACTTGGTTTCTTACGGGAAATTTGAACTGCATTCGCCGTAATGATGAAAAACTAGTCAGTATTGAGGTGAATCAATGACAATTAGATCAACTCAATCATTTTATTTATGAAGCTGATCCTTTAAATATCCCATCTTATGAGGCTTTTACTTAGTCAAATCGGCATTCATATGGTTTTTTAACATATAGGCGATTAGACTGGGCTCTCTGTAATCTGATATGGATGGCTAAGTTTGCAGGCACTTTTGTTAAATGTTTGCTTCCGGGTTATTATGATCATTCCCCTATTATTTTCCCTCTTGAAGAAAGTAGACCTCATGGTCCAAAGCCTTTTCGATTTTTTAATATGTGGCTCAAAGAAGATTCAATTTCTAATGTGGTCACTAGCGCCTAATCTGAGCATGTAGATGGCAATCCTCAATTTGTCCTTTTTAACAAACTGCAATTTGTTAAGGTTGTCTTAAAAAAATGAAATATGGATGTTTTTTGGCAAAGTTTAGACTCGTATAGTGGAAGCAAAATTGAAGCACAATGATGCCCCAAAAAATCTCATTCTTCGCCCTATGGACCTAAATTTGTTGTAAGAGGAGAAATCAGCTAGAGCAGAGCTTTATCATGAAGAAGTTATTGAAGAAAGTTTTTATCGTAAAAAATCTAAGTCCAAGTGGTTACAGGAGGGTAATAAATGCATTAGATTTTTTCATGCAATGGTTTCTTCTCATGCCCTCTAAAATCGTATCAACATTATTCTTGATTCAGCAAGCAATCAGCTTACTACTCCTTAGGAAATTGGTCTGGCCGCCAAAACCTATTATGAAGATCATTTTTAACCAATATCAGCCGATCTTCCTTCTTCAATCCCTTTTCATAATAGATTATTATATGAGCAAGCAGAAAACCTTGTAAGGTAGGTTACTAAAGATGAAATCAAAGAAGTAACTCTATCTTCCCCAAATAATAAGGCTCCTGGTCCAAATGGTTTTATTAAATAAATCTTTATTCGGTTCTTGGATCCGGTGGGAAGAGACTTCTTGAATGCGGTTAAGGATTTCTTTTCACGATCTAAGCTTCTTAGAACTTGGAATACTTGGTTTTTGTCTTTGGTCCGTGAGCCTTCAAATGCTAAGTCTTTTGATTGCTTTAGGCCTATATCTTTGTGCATCTTCATTTACAAATGTATTTCAAAGATAATGGCTTCTCGGCTTTCTCTTATCTTGCCTTCTCTAATAGTCAGGCTTAATTAAGGGCATAGTTATTAATGATAGTATCCTTCTTGCTCATGAATTGGTGAAGGAGATTTTGCATTAAAGTTGACTTAAAGAAGGCTTTTGATAAAGTGCGTTAGGACTTTCTTTTCCTTGTTTCAAGGATTTATGGATCTCCTGGATTTCTGAATGTGTTACCACACCATCCTTTAGTGTGCTCATCAATGGTAGTGATTATGGGTTCTTCAAAAGAAATTGTGATCTTATGTGTAAGATGTTTTCTTTCGCCCTTGCTCTTTATCCTTTGCATGGCAGCCTTATAAGTTTCCCTGGATTTCAAGGCTTTTGTTGGTCGTATTAAGCCCCCGACTATTAAGAATTCTCCAAGGGTAACTCATCTTCTTTTTGCTTATGATCTTCTTCTAATTTTCAGAGGAGTCTACATCCTCTGAGTTTTCCAATTGTTCTAGTCTAGAAGCTAATACTTCTAAGAGTTTGGTATTCTTCTCTTCTTCGTGTATCAACAAAGATGAGATTATTTCAACTCTTGATTTTTAAGTTGGTAAATTGTCTATCAAATATTTGGGGCTTTCTCTTACTTCCAAAAAACTCTCTTATTCTCTTTGCCTCCAACTTATAAATAAAGTGAAGAGCAAGATTGAATGATGGAAGACTTGCCTTTTGTCTTATGCTGGACGCCTCCAATTAATTAAGTGAGAGTCTAATGGTCTTCAATCGTATTGGACTTCAACCTTTAAGCTCCCAAAAAAAGTTGTTCATCACTTGAAAAATTGTTCGCTTCTTTTTTATGGAAAAGCAGTTCTAGCTCTTCATCTTTTAGTAATGTGGCCTGGCATAAAGTCACTAATCCTAAAATTGAGAAGACTTGATGATTCTAATAAGGCAGGGTTAAGCAAATTACTTTGGCGCATTATCACAAGACAAGAGTCTCTGGGTTCGTTGGGTGCATGGAGTCTATTTGACTAATTGCTCTGTTTGGACAGCCTTTAATCCAAATGCCTCTCATGCTTGGCAATCCATTCTTTCCATCCGAGACAATATGATTTTGAATTGCTTCTATAATATTGGCAACGGCCATAGTACATTAACTTGACAAGATTCATGGATTGACCATTCTATTCTCTCTGTCATGTTTGGAAATAGACCAATTAATCAATTGGTAATTGGAGTCTTCAAGCTAGCACTCTTTGTACCCAAGAGTTGTTTCTTCTGTTGGAAATCCATACTCCTATTCTTGACTCTGCTGATGATAGTATTGGGCGGATGTCCGAGTAAATTCTCCTACTTGTATGCATAGAATTGTCTCTGTCATTTCTTGTCAGTGGTGGAGTCTGATCTGGTACAAAAGATGTATTATGTGTCAAATTTTTATCTCTTGGCTTGCCCGGAGGCTTAATGACTCAAGATTACCTCCAATTTAAAGGTTTTTCCTTGGCAAATATTTGCAGCTTCCGAATCAAGAGATCATATCTTCTTTAAGTGCAAATTCAGCAAATTGATACGGCGCAATCTTCTATGCAAATGTCATATTTAGCACTTTGTTGGGAGCTTTCACCATGAGTTAGACGGGCTTATTTCCTTTTGCAGATCTAACAAATATTCTGAGCTCTTAAACAGATTTTCAATACCTATATTTCTTCAATTTAGTATGAAAGAAACAAAAGAATTTTTGAAGGGCTCTCTACTTCATCCGACTCTTTAATAAAGTTGATAGTTGATCGAGTCAAATTCTCAGCTGAAACAATCAGTCTTAAAAGCCCATATACGGCCACTGCCCCTACCTAGATGACTCCTGGGATTGACTAATCTATTTTAGTATTAACTTTTCTTATTTTCTATCTAGCTTTCAGTAAGTTTGCTGAATTTCCTTTCATCTTTTAAATGAGTTTCTCTTAACATCCTCCTGCGAGAGGGTTTTTAGGTTTAATCTCCTTGTACATTCTTGTTCCCCTTCTTTTGGATAATAAAATTTAATTACCAAAAAAAAAAAAATTTGTGCAATTCATAAAAA